>ML436685.1:0-20485 GCA_005239525.1 Nicotiana knightiana | reverse complement strand
GAAAGGACTCGCACCTGCGGAAGAGGGGCAAGGGGCCTGGGCTCGCACCTACGGAGAGGAGCTTCTGAAAGCTCGCCTCACACTCGTCGGACCATCAAAACGGGGCATTCTTCTGGGTCAATCTAGTCATTGAGGATACAATAGAAGTGAACCCCTTCACAAATCGGTGATAATAGCCTGCTATTTATCTTCCTCCACCAGTAATGCTGCTTCAAATATAATACTAGGGCTACCCCGCTCGCGAATCATTCATGTGACTCGGGTTAATATAATACTTGGACCACCCCGCTCGCGAATCATTCATGCGACTCGGGTTCCCATATAAATACATGATTAGCAGGAAATTCCAGACAATTTAGCGAGGAACATACTAATAGGATAAGAATTTAATTTTGTCAATGTCAAAGCATAACTTCTTAGGCCTTCACATGTGAGATTCGAGGATATTAGACTACTTAGAAATTTTCGAAGGAATCAATTACCTGTAACCTAAGGATCATTAATATATAGTTTTTGTATGATTTCATGGCTAATTAACGGGTAATTCCCTAAATTTTCATAAAGCCCTAGGTTACTACTCAAATCCCTAATTTTTCACTAACTAGGTAGTTAATTAAACTAGGAATTCATGCATTAACTAACTTTAGGGTAGAATTCACTTACCTTTCAGTAGCTAGGTCATGGGCTATTTTCCAAGCTCTCAAGGTCGTCTATGGTGGAAGAAAATGGAGCGAAAATGGGATAATCTCGTATTTAAAGACCTCACTGCCTACATGGTTTCCGCTTATGCGGCTCGAGGACCGCACCTGCGGAAGAGGGGCAAAGGGTCTAGGCTCGCACCTATGGAGAGGAGCTCGCACCCGCGGCTCCGCTCCTGCGTTAAATGGGCAGCCTCACCTGAAGCCACACCTGTGAGGAAAGGATTGCATGAGCGGTCTCGCACTTGCTACTGGGCAATCGCACCTGCGGTCACACCAGATCAGGTGCACCAGTAAATGCTTCAGTTGGTTTTTGGCCTCGTTTGGTGCCCGAGCCGCACTTGGGCCCACCCGAGCCCCAGTCCAAATATACCAACAAGTTCCAAATAATAATACGGACTCACTCGAGCCTTCGGAACACCCAAAAAAAATTCTAAAACTCAAAATCACACCTCAAAACCCCTAAAATCAAACATAGGAACTTTAAGTTCTTGAATTTTCTAACAATGCGCCGAATCGACCTACACTACTCAGAATGACACAAAATTTTTCAAGCAACTCATAAATGACATAACAGATCTATTTCCGGCCTCGGAATTTCATTTGGACCTCGACAACACATATACATATCCCCAAACCACAATATGAACTTAAGGAAACTCTTATATTGCTATTGGGCGCTGAAACACTCCCGGGTCATCCAAACCCCATTCCGAACATATACCCAAGTCCAAAATCATCATACAAAGATACCGAAAGCGTCAAAACTCGATTCTGAGGTCGTTTACTCAAAATATTGACCGAAGGCAAACTTGGCTATGTTTGAGGCGTAACAGGTGGCTATTGCTCAGCTACAAAGCCATAAGAGAACCCCAAGCACAGCACCACCAGAAACGGCTCCTCGAGTCGAACATGCACTGGAAAGATTGAGCAATAATGGGTCAGTAGCCGACCTCGCCATTATGAAGTTGCTCGAAGACCTCGCAAAGAGGATTGAATCGGGCGAAAAGAAGATGGAAGCTAACGACAAAAATGTGGAGACCTACAAATCGAGGACGATCAGATCCCAGCACACCCCCGATTGTAAAGGGTGTAGATGCAAAAAGTTTGTGATAAATTCATTCCCATCAAGTGCAGCTCCGATGTTATCCCAAAGAAATTCAGAATGCCCGATCTCCCGAAGTACAGCAGAATCTCGGACCCCAGTGAGCACATTACTGCCTACACTTATGTTGTGAAAGGGAATGACCTAAGAGATGAAGAGATTAAATCCGTTCTATTGAAAAAAATTGGAGAAATGCTATCCAAATGGGTCATGATGTTGTATCATAACCTTCCCCCAAACTCGATAGATTCGTTTGCCATGATGGCGGACTCCTTTGTGACAGCACATGTTGGTGCCATCAAGGTCGCTACAACGAAATTTGGTGTTTTCAAAATCAAACAAATGGAGAATGATATGTTAAGGCAGTTCGTGTACTATTTTTAATTGGAACAAATGGAATTACCACCGGTCTCCGACGATTGGGCGGTACAAGACTTCACTCAGGGCTTGAATGAGAGAAGCTCGATAGCTTCAAAACAGCTGAAGCAGAATTTAATCGAGTACCCCACTATAGTTTGGCGGATGTGCACAACAGGTACCAGTCGAAGATGAGGGTCGAGGACGACCAATTAGAAGCCCCTTCGGGCACGGTGTATCCTATCAAAGTCCTAGCAAAGGAATCGAGGCTTCCAGATAGAGATACAAGGCTAAACAAAGAAAGGTATTAATCGCGTAGAAAATCAAAAAAATATCCCGAGACGTAACGTACATCGATGTGACCAAAGGATGGACCGAGGACAGAATCCTCGGGGTCCCGTGAACAGAGCAGGGTTCGACAGGCACCCCGACTATTTGAGTACAACTTTAACATCGATGTTTCAGACATCGTATCGGCCATAAGCAAGATCAGGGATACCATGTAGCAGAGACTCGTGCTATCAGATCCTCCGCAGAGGAGCCCCAACATGATATGCGAATAACATGATACCCAGGGTCATAAGATCGAGGATTGCAGACAGCTTCAAGAAGAGGTAGACCGACTAATCAGCAAAGGGAAACTTCCAGAATTCCACAGTGATAAAGCTAAAAACCAATTTCGGGAAAGAGAGGTAAATAAGAAAAATTAAACGAAAGAACCACGAAATTTTATCCACATAATTATTTGTGGAGTCGGTGTCCCTCAGGGACCCATTTTTAAGAAAACGAAAGTATCCATCACCAGGGAAAAGCGAACTCGGAGCTACATACCTGAAGACACCCTTTCATTCAGCAAAGAGGACATCGAGACATTATCTCAACCTCATAATGACGCACTGGTAACTTCTTTTCTTTTGAATAAATTTTAAATTAAACGTGTGCTCTTGGATCCAGGTAGCTCGGCCAACATAATTCGATCGAGGGTGGTAAAGCAACTCGGGTTGCTTGACCAGATCGTGCCCACCTCTCGAGTCCTCAACGAATTCAACATGGCAAGCGAGATAACGAAAGGGGAAATATTCCCTCCCAATCAACATGGTCGGCACAATTCAGGATACCAAGTTTCATGTCATCGAAAGTGGCATGAGGTACAATGCATTGCTAGGAAGGCCATGGATTCACAACATGAGGGCGATTCCATCAACCAGTCCTCAAATAATGAAGTTTCCTACGTAGGATGGAGTTAAAACAGTATACAGAGAGCAACACGCAGCGAAAGAAATGTTCGCAGTGCACGATGTGGCACTGACACCTTCTACATCGAAGGAGCCAAAAAACAAGCAAACAGCCAAGTAACAGTCGCAAACTACATCCTCGTAGGAACGAACAAAGGACCGTGCTGCATCCTCAGAACAGATAACCAAAGCATATCAAGGCTCGAACGTCATCGCACCTAAGGTGCAACCCTCTCCCTTTTTCTTTCACACTTTATGCTAACCTGCGTGCAGGTGTTCGATTAAACGGAGTCGAGGAACCCCCTAGGTCGAAAACCTTAGGTTTTAAAGCATGCATTGCGCTCTTTTTCCCTCACGTCGAATTTTATCCCAAAAGGGTTTTACCGACGAGGTTTTTAACGAGGCAACATACATATGCTACCTAATGAGAACTCACCAAGTATTCAAGGCTTCTCTTAGATCAACCTCGAATACTAAGGGGCATTCCCCCAGGAGATCACTAAAATATTCCATAGAGGGTATCAACATGAAAATGATATATCAGACTAAACGGTCGAATGAACCGTGTCCGCATATAATAATCGAACCCTCGATGGTAGAAACATGTATACTTGTAACAAGAAATCAGAGAATAATGTTTTATCATCAAAAAAATTCGCACATCAAAGAAGTATTCTATTTTGACAAGAGACAGCCCCAGGGCCAAAGATTTATCAATCACTCGGGAACTATCCTCGATAGTCACTCCATCGAGTCACCAAAAACTCGAAGCCATAACACCTCAGGGCCAGTAACTTCAAGCTCATAATCCCTCCTCGAGGCAATATCAACTCCGACTCAGGGACTGTCCTCGACAGTCGGCTCATCATGTTATATAACTCGAATCCATAAGACCTCAAGGCCGGCAACTTCAAACTCATAAGCCCTCCAAGTGGTAATATCTATGACATAAGTCCTCCATAAATCAATATCAACTCTGACTCAAGGATTTACCTCGACAGACGACTCAAGGTTGTAACACCTCAGGGCTGGCAACTTCAAACTCGTAAGCCCTCCAGGAGTGAACATCAAAATTGTAAACCTCAAGCAAAGCATGTACAAATTTGTAAGACCTTAAAAAAGGCATAATCCCCATATCAAAGTCAAGTCCATATATCGAACATGTAAGACCCCAAAAGGCATACCCTCGAAATAGACATTGTTGCTATCTCATTCGGGGACTAAAAGGCTACATCCAAATACAATGACCACCGTCATGAGGCTCTGGCCAAACTAACACGACTCGGAGACGTCTGACTATTGCCATAAAATCACATGCCTCCAACTACTTTGAAAGACTTTGAAAAAAACCGGTTAAAGGTCGTACAAACCTAAAGCGTAAGAGCCCAAGTCGCCAGTTACATCAAAGGTCGTACCGACCTAAAGAGTAAAAGCCCAAGTCGCCAGCTTGTCCTACCGACCTAACACGTAAGAGCCCAAGTCGCCAGCTACAGGTCATACCAACCCAAAGCGCCTCAGGGCCGATTTGAAAACGTTAGGGCCGTTGACCTCGAGTCGAAACCTGACTCAGAGACTAAGCCCAAAATGGTTAACCAAAGAGCCTCAGCACCAAAAAATCTGAGAGCCCAAGTCGCCAGCTTCATTAAAGGTCATATCGACCTTACGCGTAAGAGCCCAAGTTGCCAGCTACAGGTCATACCGACCCAAAGCGCCTCAAGTCCGATTTGAAAACCTGAGGGCTGTTGAGCTCGAGTCGAAACCCGAATCGGAGGCTAAGACAGATACGGTTAATTAAAGCGCCTTAGGGCCAAATGCGTAAGAGCCCAAGTCGCCATCTACACCGAAGGTCGTACCAACCTAAAGCGTAAGAGCCTATGTCGCAAACTTAAAAAGCCTCAGGGCCAATTTATAACCCCAAGGGTTTCATCTCGAAGTCCAATTCACCGGGCTAAAATCGACAAGAAAATCAAACCAGAGAATCCTTCATATATATATATGGGCATTACAAATACATATTTACAACACTACCATACGAGTCTTATGCAAACAACAAAGCAGAAAATCTAGTCTACTCTCGGGACAAGCTCCCTTAAAGGCCCCTCGGACCAGCTCCCACGACGACCTTCAAATATCAGCATCAACTCCAGAAGAAAGGAAAAACTTGGCATCGATCTCGTCCACCTTGGCCTGCTTTATCTCTTCAGAAAGGTCAAAGCCCCTAGCATGTAGCTCATCGAGGGTCTCCCTCCGAGACTTGCATCGGGCATAATCATTTCCCCTCTTCTCTCTATAGAAAGCTCTTCTCAGCTCAGCCCGAGCATCGGCAACATCTTTAAAATAAACGGCCACCTTCTTATCGGCCTTCGCTCGAACTTCTTCTGCTTCAGCCCGAGCGTCCACAACCTCGGCCTTCATATTTAAAAGGTCAGTCTCAAGCTTGGCAATCCTACTCGACTGAATTGAGTTATCTTCTCGGGAATTATGAAGTTGTATCTCTAGGGCAACAGCATTGGCAAAAGCATTCCTTTAGGCCGCAACATGTACACCTATTTGCACCTTCAATGCTTGGAATTTAGAACTAACTTGCCCAACATCTCCCCAAAGGCGCTCCAACGCTCCTGTATTTCATGCAGCTAAAGCATCAAAGCATTAGTTCCCAAAAGAGAGAATGAAAGCACGTACTCCTTCAGGGTAAGGATTACCTGACGCTCGAGATTGCCTTCATAGTTCCTCCGATGCATCACCGCGTGAAGATGCATCAACTCTTTTGTCTTCTTATTGCAAAGAATCTTGAGAGATTTTTCCTTATCCAAATCTGCCTGCAACTGGGTCTCACAGCGAAGCAGCTCAAACTTGAGTTAGTCAAAAACCTACAAAAGAGAAACATCAGTTCAAAGAATGAAGATTCGTAACTAAAAAACCAGCAAGGCCGATCAAAACTCACCTCGGAACAGAGCCACTGGGCCTCCTTAAAATTTGAACATGCATCTACTGGCCTGGCCCCATCAGCCCCAATTGAACCGCTCTCAATAGGGGCATGCCCACTCAAAACCTCACTTGGTTTGGGCAGCCCCTGGTCCTGAGCGTCCCTCGAAGTACCTTCGAGGGTAGAAGTAGATGATGGTGGAGGACTCTTTCTCTTTCTCTCACGAGGAACCTCTTCTTCGAAATTAGAGGTCTCAGGCTTGGCAGAATCGGCAACCTCGGAAAGGGCCTCCATCTCGAGCGGTAGACAAAGAATCATCCTCACGAGGAGAGCTGATGTTCACAGAGGATCTTTTTCTCTTATTGTCCTCCCTCGGGCTTTCCCTCTCCTCGAAGGGGCACAGTCTCATTTCAAAAAACCCACCAACACCTGTGATGGTAGACTTAGTACGCAAGAAATGAAATATTCATCAAAAGGGATACCATGCAGCTCATATCGTGGTTCTTTGCTTCCTATCTGCCTTTCGAGAGATCACGCCACTTGCGTTCGTCATATGTTGAGGAATCTGCCAACCTTCGAGTCCAGTTCGCAAGATCAGAGACCTCCCCTGGCCCTCACAGGACCTCTAAAAAAGAAGCACTCTTATAAATCCATAAGAGCAAAAGACACTAAGGTACGACATGGCACTTACGTTTGAAGTTACATTTCTGGGAAATGGAAGGAACTATGCTGGAATGATATCGATGGTCCTCACTCAAACAAACTAACTCATCCATCCTCCATTTTGGTCCTCATCATCGCTGGAAATGAAAGGCCCGGTGGATGGGCATCGTAACACAGTCAAGCCTCGACAATGATGAGGCTGATATAATCTAATAATGTGTCTGAGGGTAAACTCAAGCTCCGCCTTTTCGGTAAAATACCTTATCATCAGAACAATCCGTCAAATGGACGGATGAATTTTTGCAATGGTGACTCGGTACCTTTTGCAGAATTCAAGGACAAGTCGTTCGAGGGGGCCTAATGTAAATGGGTACGTGTACATGGTCAAGAATCCCTCTACATAAGTCATGACGTTCTCTTCTCGAGAGGGTATATGCAGCATCCCATCCCCCCCCCCCGCCTTCCCCAAGCCACAGTATCTCCTCACGGCCTCGAGGTGGTTTTCTTCTATCTATCGGACGAACCTTGAAGCATGCCCTTGATGGCCCGGGGCATCGAAGGGTTTCTCTAATGCAAAGTCTTCGGAGCAAAACAATATGAGGTCAACTCAGCATATGCCGGAGGTGTACCACCAGCCAGGCTAGGAGCAGAGGAAGAATTTCCCTCTTCTTGGTGAACGGATTCGGGCATAGTAGCCATGACCACCCAAACAAAGGTAAAAAGGAAGAGATAAAAATGGGTTCGCAAGATGAGAAAAGGAAGAGAACGTTGAGAGGAAAGTTAGTTTTGAAAAGTCGCAAGACTTAGAATGAAGAGGAAGCAAGGAAATATTTAAAGCAAGCACTAACTACTTTGAAAGCCATTTAATACTGGCAAGTTGTCATAACATTTGGGGAAGTGTACCGGTGGGGCCACCTCGGTCACATCGCGGCCATGTCACATAAATGACACCGTCATACAACATTCAAGGGATCAAAGCTCACATGCCAACCTAGCCTCGAGAAGGTGTCCGATCTTCAGGGGATCTACTATTGCAAGTACGAGTTCCGATGAGCTATGAATCGAAGCATGAAATTCAATTTTTGCATATGCATTGCGGGAAAAAGTTTGTGTGATATGTAACAAAAGATATTTTATTTCAAAAAATATATTTACAAGGGTGTTTTTTACAAAAATTCCCCCGAAGGGTCCCATATACAGAAAAATGAAAAAGCAAAAAAGGAGGAAAATCTACTCCAGGGCCCTGGCCTCTCCGATCTCGGTAGAGAGATCTGTAAAGACCCGTAAAATGTTCTTGTTTAAAAAATAATGCACGAATGAGTCCCCGAGTTGTTTTTATTGTGAAAACTTTTGAAACGGACCTAAATTGAGTAAAAAGTACCCCGAGACTTAAAGAGTAAAATTTTCCAGGAAGTAGGTGTTATGCGACGCACTATGCGATCGCATAACGTGTATGTGGACCGCATAATGGTCGCATACACGGGCAGATCACTGCCCCATTTGAGGTTAACTATGCTGTCTAATATGAGATTGCATAACGTGTATGAGGACCGCACAATGGTCGCATACCTGGGCAGCGTATTTTGGACTTTGGCCCATCTTGAGGGTCATTATGTGGTCGGATCTGCGGACCGCATGTCAGGAATGCGATCGCATTTCTGACCGCATTCTTGTGTCGGGCCCTGTTTTCCTAATTTTAAAACCCGACCTCAGTTCATTAAAATGCCCCCCCCCCCTTCATTTTTAACCATTTTTCTGAGATATTAGAGAGAGGAAAGAGTGGGTTCTAGAGAGAGAAAGTCCCAACTTCATCAAATTTGTCTTCCTTCATCACTCAAGCTTGGAACTAATCAAGTAGAACACAAATTTCTTCACTCTAAGAGGTAAGCTTGTGCCTCATTAACCCTAATTTCCATATTTTTGTTAGAATGAAACATGGTAGGATAGTCCATAAAGATGGGGTTAAGAATCTTGCATGCATGTACCCAATTTATCATAATCTAGTAAAGGAAAATAGGTTGGAGTAACCTTTCACTAAAAAGGGGTTATTTAGTCTAAAGAAACACCTACTGCTTGATAGAAATCTCAAATGAGTTCAAGACATGTTCTTGATTCCTAATTCTAAGTTTAAATGTCATATTGTGAATTAGATCGAAGGTGCTAGAAGGTCCGGTGATTTGAGATAGAAATTAAGGAAAGATCCCGGTTCGAGGTATGTATGGCTAACTTTAACCTTTGTAGAATCCTCTTGTTGTGTCCGAGTATATGGTATGTGTACTTTTTTTGGAAATATGTGAATTGATTTTTCAAAGGTGTTCAAACGTAAGATTCTATTCTCTGATTGTCCTAGTTGACTGTCATACTACCGTGCTATATGAGGTTGTGAAAGGTGTTTTGATGTTCCTAATTCATTATGTGCAAAGCTCGTAAATCCTAAAGGGTATCGATAAGAAATGATGTCTAATGAATGAAAGATTGATGACGTGCCCAAATGTGGGAATGTGTAAAATGGCTAAAAGACGTGCGTGGAAAGTAAGGAAAAAGGGTATTGTGAAATTATGTAAATGAGTTGAACTATTATGGCAACATCGTGTACCTGAATTACTACTTGATGAGAGTTATGGTGCCTTGTTCCCAAATAAATAAATTGTTGATATGAACTTGTATTCCTTGAAATGATGCTTCTTGTGATGTAATTGTTTGTGGTTTGCTGTTATGAAATATGATTGTCAGGTGGGATCGGGTTGCGCGCTGCAACATGAAGTAATAAGCTTGATGAGGTGTGAGGTAATAAGGGTGGCCGAGGTAATAAGGGTGGCCGAGGTAATAAGGATGGAATGTGATCATTATCACTACTGAAATGAAAATCTATGAGCTCTTGAATATGATGATGTTGAAAGGGGAAAAAGGGAGAGATTGTGAAACTTGTTTGATTTTGGTTGTTTCTTACCACGTGCATTGATGAATTGGTTCTATTGTTGTCTCTTAATTGTGTACTATTTGATTGTACTTGGGATAAAGTTTGTTTATACATACTAGTACTATTTAACAGTACTAACATCCCTTTTTCCGGGGGCGCTACATCTTTTATATAGATGTATGTGGGTCCGAAGCATGTAGCTCAGCTCGCCGTTAGTGGTTCTTTCTTCTCATCCTCTTTCAGCTGTACTGGTGAGCCCCAGTTCCTCTCGGGGCCATGTGTAGTTCCTGCCATCTCCTTTTGAGTATATTATGTATTGTAAGGTATAGCCGGGGCCTTGTTGCCGGCATGTATTGTATAAAATCCTAGCACTCTTAAAGTCTCTGTAGACACTATGTGGGTGTATATATATATTTTGGGCAGTGGTTGTATTTGCTTGTAATCATGGTCCGTATTGGGAATCTTTGTATCTATTATGTATGTTTTGGGAAATCTAGTATAATAATGTAAAATGAGGAAAATTTAGACTTATTGTGGTAATCACACACTTCTAAGCTTATCCCACTGTTTCACTTAAATGATGTATGTTATAAACACGGGGAAACACATTGGGTAGGAAAGGCAAATCAGGTTTGCTTGACTGGGGTCACCCAGTTGAGTGTCAATCGCATCCCTCAATTTTGGGGCGTGACAAGATCGACACCCTTGGAGCTCACTTCCTCGAGGGCTTGCCTCCTGACTTGTGCACGGGCATAAGCAACTGCCCGAGCCAGCTTTAGCTCAGCCTTCTCGGATACCTCCTTGGCCCGATCATTTGTAGCATCAACATCTCTCTTATATGAGGAGACATATTCATTGGCCTTACACTTGGCCGCAGATATTGTAGCAGCTTCCTCACGAGCACCTTTGAAAAGGTCTTGAACCGAGGATAGCTTTCCCCTAAGCGCCTCCTTCTGAAGCCATGGCATCGTGCACACGAGCCTGCTATAGGATGTCGACATCCTTGGCGGCAACCTCCTTTGGAAGTCGATCCACTAGAGCATCCTTCTGCCTAATATGAAAAGTAAAAAATAAGTCAATCAACACCAAGCATTGCAACTAAAAATAAAGTATGGGTACCGGCATGCCTGCTCGGTGAAGTTGGCCCTCTCCCGAAGTGCTTTCTCTGAGCTTCCCCGGAGGTTGATCAATTCCTCCTCCTTTCGAACGCATAAAGCCTCCAGCTCGACCGACTCCGACATAAGCTTCTCAAGCTCCTCTCCACGATGAGTCAACTCATCTTGCATCTCGAAGAAGGCTTGGTCATACAGCTTCTTGACCTGCACCATAGAGAAGGGAAATCAGAAAACAAGAATAGAAAATCGAAGGATATAATATTATTTCTCTAATGTCACCTGCTTTTGGAGCCTCTCGGCTTCCTCGAGAGTAATTGGGGCATCCATATCGGTCTCCTCATCTACCTCCTCAAAATAGTCTCTAAATGCATCATCCTCTTCACGAGAGGTTTCTAAATCGGGAATACCCCTAACTTGAGCATCCCGTGTCTCCCGTAGAGAAAATGATAGGCCCGAATGAAGTCCACCAGCAATATCAGCCTCATCGAGGCTTCTTCCCGACCCCAAAAAGCTCTAGCAGCAAGCCCTCCGAGCTCCTCAACACGGACTGTGCCATGTCCGATGATTGTCTCGGTGACTGTGCCCAAACACTCCTCGAGGGTCTCCTCTACGCACGGGGGGTCCGCATTGGCCCCCGAATGAAGTCCGCATTGGCCCCCTCTAGCCTCAATGCTTCATTTTGCCCTTTGTACCAAAGGGCAGGCATCATCTCTCTCTTTCTCGGCCCGTAGGCTGTCAACTGCCGTTGAGAACAAGACCGTGGCATCAGTCCTAGGCTTCCGAGCCTTTGACCTTTTTGATTTTGGAGACTCCGCGGAGGCCTCCTTCTTCCTTTTCTTATCCTTTGTGGTCTTCGGGGCCCCTTCCTCACTAGGTGGGGCCGGCCTCATCAACACGCCACCAAGGGCAAACATGTTATGTTAAAAAACATCACCATCAAAATTTCTTACGAAGAATGAGAAAAAAATAGCAACAAGAGCATACCATTGTTCTTAGCCTGCCACTGTGTTTTAGCCAGCTCACTTCATACGCGTTTGTTGTATGGCAAAGCAGATTCTAAATGTTTGATCCACCCCGGAAGGTCCTTAACCGTTCCAGGAAATCAAACAGTGGTTGCATATTTAAAAGAAAATCAGTCGAAAGAGACGGCAAAGCATACTCATTTCAAGGGTAGTTACGTTTCATATTCCATTCCTCCGAGAATGGCATTCTGTCAGCCGGGATGCTGTCCGAATTTATGATTCTAACAAAGCAGCTCATCCATCCGCGATCTCTGTCCTCTTCGATGCATGCGAGGAATGCCTTGGTTGATCGAAGGTGCAGTTTAATTAGGCCCCCGTGGAAGAGTCGAGGGTTGTACAATCTGATAAAATGGTCGAGGATGAAAGGCATTCCCTCGACCATGATGGTAATATGTTGAAATATATATATAATCCTCCAAAAATAGGGATAGATTTAACCGAGTGTCACTCGGTATTGATGGAAGATATCAAAAATCACTGGGTCAATCGTTGGAGAAGAAGAATCGACGGGGCCTAAAGTGAATAGGTATATATATATTGTGAGAAAACCAGCCTTGTGCATGACTATGCTTTCGTGAGCCGTAGGGATCTCTACTCGGGCCGCCTACCCCCAGCGGCAGTCAAGTTTTACCCTCTCTATATCTGATACTACACTTATGTATCGGGACATGAGCTCGCATTGGCCCGGTGTAGAAGGGGGTGTTTCTATTATGAAGTAAGAAATGGTGTCGAAAGGGCCGAGGATGCATTGCTTGATGGTAGGAGGAATTTTTGACTTTCCCTTAGATGGGCGTGATGAAGAAGTGGGTCCCTCCTTTTGTGGAACCGTTTTGGAAGTTTTTTCCATGACAACAATCGAGTTTTGAATTGAGAAGACGAAAAAACGTACACAGCCAGAAGATAATGATTGAAAGCACTTGTTAAAATTTTAAGGTTTGAATAAGATGATGAAGATGAAAATATATGAAAAGGCAAGTGATTGTAGTATTGATAGAGGCCTTTGGGCATGCTTGAAGCGGAAGGGTCAAACCTATGACGGTTCATGGGCTTCTCAAGAATTGTGTTGACAGCGACCTCGGTGAAACTTTTTATTTCACGGCATTTAATGCTGTGAAGGGACTGACGTCATAATAGGAGTGTCTAAGAGGCAAAAATTTAAGACCGTTTCTTATCTCTTCATTCAAAGAAACGCGGGGCCTATCTGTATACGTCTAAAATCGGAGAGCCCGATTTTACGGTCATTTCGACGCTTAGAAGGCTTGAAGGTTCGAGTTTTAGCATCGAGGGGGCATATCGAAGATCCTCGACCTCAAGGCAGAACGAATTGGAGATCAACTTGGTAAGGCGGGAAATTCCCTAGGGCACGTGGTTAAAGCTCAAAAAATACACAAAATAGTACAAGCCCATATCGTGGCACTAAATGGTTGTACAAGCCATATCTCTTTGCATTAATTACACATGTACTATGTTGGTATTCCCCCTCATATATAAAGGGGACCCTTGCCATTTTGTAACATACATGATACTCAATACACAACACTAAGAGCATTCCCTGCCCTCAAACTCAAACATTCTTTACAATTGTCTCATTGATTTATTACCTTTGATTTTATTGTTCATTAATTAATCTTCATTTATTGCTCATTATTGGTCATAAAGAGGACATCTAAGAGGCCTTCGACACTGTCAAATCACTCTCAACCTTCCCTTATCGAGCCCCTGAGCTCGACCTTGAGACATGTTCAGACTGACCTCGACACCTTGTTTCTCCGCTGCTCGGTTCGCATAATCTTGTTGTCTTTCATTTTTATTTTGTTTTCTCACACTTAGTATTTATTTCCTAAATAGTCGTTATTAAAATGGATCGCGTATTTTTAGAAACACAAAATCATATTTAATTGTAATTACCATTTTCAAGGTAAACAAACGGGAAGAAAAAAATCAAAAGTTGATAATTGAGATCATATGAGTTACAGGGAACTCCCGTATTCATGGGCACTAAGATAAGCCATGTATCCATGAAAAAAGTGGCAGAACAACCAGGAAATTTAATTGCTTACATTCAAAGACAACTGAGAAGGCATGAAAGGAAATCCATGGTGCTAGTATGTTAAAAGGAAGGTTGCGAGTAGTATAAATAGATATGTGTAGGTCACAATCTAAGGTATGGTAGCAACACGGTTTTGGCTTGACAGGAGTAAGGATAAGAAAGGGTGAGTGAGAAGGTGACGAGAATAGGTAAGTCCTCAGGATTAAATCCATCACAACAAGAGAGCTGATGGTTTCCATAAAGTTATAAAAAGCCCAGTATATCGTGAATTAACTCAAAGGAGTTTAAAACTGGATGCATTTAGAAGAGATGGAATGGTACCCTGGTAGTAAAGTAAGGGTCTAATTGTGATAAATGATAACAGGATGACGTTTAGGCCATTGATTGAGTAATGATTTTGAGAATATGGATTTCATGAAATGCATGGGATTAGAATACCCCCATAGGATGAATCACATTGGGATTCTATGAAATACAGTTATTGGACTATAGTATCGTCCCTAAGTGGATCAGAAAAATCACTTCAGATGTTCCCCGATGTGACGTGAGCCCTAGTGATGATGTATTACATAAGAGGTTTCAAGTTATCAGTGGTAGATTATAGATCAATATTAAGGTGAATCAATAATAGATAGATGAAAGTTACAAATATGAGATGAGAATAGACTGTCATTACCAAGATGAACATTATTAAGGAAGCATTAAATGGCTTAGATTTCTACATATATAATAGGTGGTGAGAGAGTAACTTAGAGTTGGGTCGCAGGCCTCGATCATAATAAAACGAAGTAAGAGTTATGATACAGTATGACCTACCTAGTTGTGGTAAATCCATAAGCATAGATAACTAAGACTATAAAACAAGATATATCAATAGTCCAAAGTTCAACAAATTACCAAGCAAAGAGCATTAGTACACCTATCGATGCCCAGAGAGACAGCTTGTCATAGTACTATATATGTTCACAAAGTGAAGTCTAGAGATATTAAAACCTAACGGAAAAAGGAGATAAGAGTTTCATTGCCGCACATTCAAGGTTAGAATTGTGCAGGCTGCATGAAAAAAGGTAGAAACAATTATGAGAATAGAAGAATTTCGACCACAAGTCGTGGTGTGAGAAAGATGCCTAAAGGGGAGGAATGCCCTAGCCTTTAGATTTATTCACCAAAAAACTACCTAGATGGAAACGAAAATATTAAAGTATTCGTAAGAGTTATTTATTAAGAGACGAATAAGTGCATTACTCAACATTCGAGGATCAATGTTCCAAAGGGGGAAATGATGTTACGCCCCATATTTTCTTACGTGAGTGTACTTCATAAGTCAATTGATGTAAGCTCAGAAATAAGATTATACTTAGAAGCACATAAAGTAAGTTAATCATGTTACCTTGGAGATTACAAATATTTAAGATCATGAATAACATGTACCAAGAGGGTTGGCAATCTTAGAAACTAAACCAATTGAAACAAATAAGTTTCGTCGAAAGTCAACAAGTTCGGAATGTTATAACTTGTACTTTAGGGTGAGACTATTGTTTATTAAATTATTAGGAGGTTATTCTATGAGTTATTTTTTTGTATGATAGTCGTCTGGTACGTTTTTAAGTCAACCAAGTTGTGGAACAAAAGTTGGCAAAGGTCTTCATAGGTTACATTCATAATGTGCTGAAAATTAGGTCAAATGTAACTGAGATTTTCACCCAATGTACTTGAAATTAGGGGATGATACACCTACCAAATCGAATATATACGAGTCTAGTTTTTAACACATTTAACCGTTTGTTGATACAACATCGGAGTAGAGAGAAATTTGCGTTTTTGCGAGACCGCGCAAAAGCAGCTCCCATGGGACCCACAAAGTCCATGTAATCTCCAGCTTGTATTTAAGTTAATTCTAAATCGTTTTCACTCATTTTTATCGTCAAAGATAGTTCCTAAACCCTCCTAAATACTCTCCAATGGTTCCTCCACGATTCTAGGGTGAAAACCTAAGATAAAAACATGAATCCAATGCTAGAAACTTCGTGGTGCTTGCTAGATCGTGGTTCTTCATCTTGTGGTTGTTCTGAAGGGTTCTTCAAAGTGAAGTAACCTAGGGTCTCTTCTGTTTCTTGTTGATTAAGGTAATAATCAGTCACTCTGCCACGACCCAAACCGATAGGCCGCGACGGGTGCTTGAGTCCTACCTGTCAAACACCCCTAAACATGCGTCGAAAATATGAACCTGAATAGCATCTANGCTATAGACAACTATACATCTCAAAACTGGAAGCCGGCAAGGCCACATACTATCCAACTAGACATACTGTCTACAGACCTCTAATAGAAACATAACTGTATAAAGACGGGTCTGAGCCACGTCATACCCATATATATCTATATACAAACGTATCGTACCAAAATAAAAAGTAGCTCCGGATCAAGTGGAGCACTCCAACTCTCGCTAATCATGGATCCTAAGAAGAGGGACCGTCAATTCGCCTACCTGCACCTGCAGGCATGAAACGCAACGTCCCCAGGAAAAGGGGACGTCAGTACGAATAATGTACAGAGTATGTAAGGCACACAAATAAGTACATAAGTGATATGGAAGAAATATAGAGCACATGACTCAACCTGTAAGACTGAATCGCTTTGTAAATCATAAATTACTTTTAGCGTCATCCATATGCATATGAATGTCATGCCGTGCATAGGTACATGTTTCATATACATACATATATACGCATATATAACGCCGTTTAGATATACATACATATACGTGTATATAACGCCGTTTGATCCATATTTCAGCCACTGAGGGCAACATCATCTTCATATACCACCTGACCAGGTGGTGGTGCGTATATAACGCCGTAACCTTTTCCCATATCCCATATACATATATTTACATATATACGCATATATAACGCCATCTAGTCATGGGTCAATGTGCATATGTAAATGCATGAAATGCATATGAAATACGTCAATAAAATCTCTCGGTACGTCATCAGGTCGTTATGCCTCTGATTAATATCATGAAATAAACATTACCAACATATGTATTTTTGAGACCGATGAACAAAAGATAATAATAATTCTTATGGGGAATCAAGAATACAGACACCCCTATTATTGCTATGAATAGAGTAATTTGTAGAAACTATGTATTTGCTCGTTTCTTCAGTATAATTTGGACCATGCCAAAAGAAAGAAGGGATAGCCTTAACATACCCGGAATAGGGAAAACTCCGTATAATATTCTTGGAAAAGGTTACACCGTACTCTCTTAAAATCAAAAAAATTCTCCTGTCGCTATTGTGCTAAGGAATTTTGCCGGTTGAAGAAATTACATTTGAAAACTTGTACGAAAGTTGCTGCCTGCCGAAGAGCAGAATAGTTCTTAATTTTCATAGTGGTTTGGAAAGGAAAAACGTGTATGTTAATGGAAAGGAAAACTATGCCGAAGGAAACTTTTAATTCACGCTGGTTGAAAATTTACACATTGTCACCAACTTATCCATTTTTCAAGGTCTATTTGAGTGTGCCACATATATTAATTATACATGAGTCACAATTACTTTAAGGCAAAATTTGCCACGTAAAGTCCTTATCCAAATATTTGGATTAACTAGGTAATGTCCCGGTAATTAATCAATTACCCGCATAATTAAAAATTATCTCAAATTACATTATTTATTTAATATACTTTATACATTATACTACCATGGTCATATGGTACCTTATATGGTAACAGTCTATAAATATCAGGTATTGTCGCTCGACCTGTATTTTATCCCAAATCGGCAACCTTCAACGAAACTCGTTTTCTTTAATTCGTGTACCTTTTATCCGTCATGAAACTTACTTATCGCTTGTTATAAATAGCATAAATACGTTAACCTCAAGATAATCTCATCCCAGAGTCAACGTCTACCAACTGCAGACGACATATTTTTCTTTTAACGTACAAAAATGTGAGATATAACGTCCTTCCCCCCTTTGAAACATTCGTCCTCGAATGTTCAACCTTTCGGGATTTATATAACCTTGGTAGAGTCGCCCTTTTAACAACGCTACTACCAATTCTTCTTGTAGAAACCCAGTAATTTAACGCCATGTAGGACCACAATCATTAATAACGACGATGGCGTCACAGGACCAATAACAATAGCTAGCACAAAAGTTCGTACACGCACCTTGAGGTTATGACGTCTCAGTCGGAACCTTCTCTGGAAGAGGAAATAAGTAGGGATATCTAGACTTCATGTATTCCTCGGCCTCCCAAGTCATTTCTTCCACATTGTTGTTTCTCCAAAGTACTTTCACGGAGGCTACCTCATTATTCCGTAGCTTACGAACTTGTCGGTTTAGGATGGCAACAGGAATTTCCTCATATGACAAGTCCTTTGTAATCTGTACATCATCTGTGGGCACCACTCGGGTAGGATCGCCAATGAACTTCCGTAACTTAGATACGTGAAAAATTGGATGGATAGACTCCAACTCTAAGGGCAATTCTAACTCATAAGCTACTTGACCAACTCTCCGAATGATCCTATAAGGCCCAATATATCGTGGGCTAAGTTTCCCTTTCTTGCCAAACCTCATCACACCTTTCATAGGTGACACCTTTAAGAATACCCAGTCATCGTCCCTGAACTCTAAATCTCGTCGTTGCACGTCCGAATATGACTTCTGACGACTCTGAGCTGTCAATAGTCGATCCCGGATAAGCTTTACTTTTTCTATGGCTTTCTGAACCAGGTCTGGCCCATGTAATCCAGATTCTCCAACATCGAACCACACTATAGGCAACCTACACTTTCGTCCGTAAAGAACTTCATATTGAGCCATCTGAATTCTAGAATGGTAGCTATTATTATACGCGAACTCAATAAGTAGCAGATGATCATCCCAGCTACCTTTGAAGTCTATCACACAAGCTGGTAGCATATCCTCCAGTGTTTGAATAGTATGCTCAGCATGTCCGTCTGTCTGGGGATGAAATGTTGTACTAAGACTTACTTGAGTCCCCAATCCCTTTTCGAAGGACCTCCAAAATTAGTTGTAAATTGAGCTCCTCTATCTGAGATAATAGATACAGGGATACCACGCAGTCGTACTATTTCCTTGATATAAAGTCTCGCATAATCTTCTGAGGAATATTTAGTTCTAACGAGCAGAAAATGGGCTGACTTTGTAAACCTATCAACAATCACCCATATCGAATCGAACTTAGGCTGGGTACGAGGTAAGCCTACAATGAAGTCCATATTTATTATCTCCCATTTCAAAGTCAGAATCTTCATAGCCTGCAAAAATCCACTGTGTTTTTGATGCTCAATCTTAACCTGCTAACAGTTAGGACACTGAGCAACAAATTCTGCTATATCCCTTTTCATTCCGTCCCACTAATATATTTCCATGATGTCATGATATATCTTTGTTGCTCATGGATGGATAGAATAACGAGAATAGTGAGTTTCTCCCATAACCAGCCGACGCAGCCCTGCAACATTAGGCACACACAATCACCCTTGATATTTGAGGATGCCATCTTGTGTAATTTCAAATGGTATCTTCTCCTTCTGAAGGGTGGTGTCCCTATAACGAACTAACACATGATCCTCGTATTGGCGTTCCTTTACTTCAGTTACTAAAGAGGATGTTGACGTATCTTGAATAGTGGTTCCAATATCACCTGAATCCAGTAACCGAACTCCAAGACTAGCTAGCTGATGAACCTCACAAGCTATTCCCCTCTTTTCTGGCTGCAAATACGACAGGCTACCCATAGATCTACGGCTGGGGGCGTCAGCTACTACATTCGCCTTCCCCGGATGGTATACAATTTCAACATCATAGTCTTTAAGTTGCTCCAACCATCTCCTTTGACGTAGATTCAATTCCTTTTGCTTGAGGATGTACTGGAGGATCTTATGATCCGTATAGATATCAACATGAATGCCATACAAGTAGTGCCTCCACATCTTTAGGGCATGCATCACCGCATCTAACTCTAAATCATCGGTCAGGTATTTCTTCTCGTGCTTTCTTAGTTGTCTAGAAGCATAAGCCACACCCTTACCATGTTGCATCAGCACACAACCCAATCCAATGCTTGAAGCATCAAAATAGATAACATAACTNACCTGTCCTTTAATGCCTGGAAACCCCGTTCACAAGCATCAGTCCATTGAAACTTTGCTCCCTTTTGAGTCAACTATGTTAAAGGTGATGAAAGGGAAGAAAATCCTTCGACAAATCTCCTATAATAACCCGCCAATCCAAGAAAGCTACGAACCTCCATCGGTGTTGTGGGCCTAGGCCAAGTATTTAGTACATCAATCTTTTGTGTATCCACCCGGATGCCTTCACCCGAAATGATATGCCCAAGGAAAGCTAC
>MDKJ01058155.1:0-18818 GCA_005239525.1 Nicotiana knightiana | reverse complement strand
GGGGGGGGGGGATTTGTGTGAGGGAATAAAGAAGGAGTGGGGGAAGGGTGTTGTGTGTGTGAGGGAGAAAAGAGTGAGAAGTTAGAAAATTTTGAGAAGAGAGTAACGGATATGAGGGAAAAGCTCGTGTTTGGGATATGGAATTAGAATTACCGACCGACTTCGGTCGATACACTTAAGTGACCGCGCACTGACATTGTTTGACTATTAACCGACTGACATCTGTCGGTTATTTTTAAAAATATAATAATTTTTTTTTTGTGTTATTATTTCTTAAAATATTGTAAACTATAAAAAATTATTATAAAATATAAGCATTTATTCTATTCATATATATATATATATATTTACTATAAATAATTATAAACTATAAGCATAATCTTTATAAATAATTATATTAACTAATTACTTTTAATTAATTATAAGCATATGTGATGACCCAAGGGGTTATTTTATGAATTAAGACTCTGTTTAGGCTTATTAGCCATAAAAAGACTAATTTTAATTACCTCAATTTGCGTGCATATTTCGGGCGTGAAACTGGAAAGCTTTGTGTGAAAATATAAGAAATAATAATTTTTAGAATTAAAATTTGGTTTTAGTTGACTTGAGTCAACATTTTTAGTAAACGGACCCGGATATGTGTTCTGATGATCTCGGGAGGTCCGCAGTAAAATATGGGACTTGAGCGTATGCCCGAAAATGAATTTCGAGGTCCCAAGCCTTAGAAATTAATTTTTGAAAGAAATTATTTTGCTGAATTATTAATGAAATAAAGAAAAGAATTAATGTTTGAAACCATTGGCATCGGGCTCGTATTTTGGTTCCGGATCCCGGTACAAATTTTTTATAGTATTTGAATACTAGCTTTGAAGTTTGGTGAGAATCGGAGTTTATTTGACGTGATTCGGACGTCCCATTGAGAAATAGTGAAATTGAAGTGTTCTTGAGAAAAATGATGAGTTTTGAGGTTTAATTCATAGTTTTACATGTTATTTTCATGATTTGATCGCACGAGCAAGCCCGTATGATATTTTTAGACTTGCGTGCATATTTGGTTTAGAGCCTCGAGGGCTCGGGTGAGTTTCGGATAGGTTTGGGTTATGTTACGCTCGTTTTTCTTATGTTTCGACGCCGTTTCTTCAAGCATAAATGATATAATGTTTAGCAAATGAACTCTGATTTCTATTTTGATTGAATCATTAGATCCGTATCGTAATTATGGATCTGTAGGAAAAAGAATCGTCGAATTTGGATATCGTATGAGGAGTTTATGGTCATTTTACTAAGAATTAGGTTGCTAGATTTTTCAGATTAGTTACGAAATTGCCACTGGCAGCGTATTTAAAAAACTACACTATTTGCAAATATTAAAACCTACATATCTCATTCTTTATAAGGTCAAATTGACTAATTCAAAATCCTAACTTGACCAGAATTTCACAAGGAATCTATTGGTACGAGAAATGAGGCAGAATAGATGACAGAAAAATATATAAAACTAGGGTTTGTTCATTCGGTCATATTTGAGTTGGGGAGCTCGGATTTGGGCGATTTTCACCATAGAGATTGGGGTAAGTGTTCTCTACTCGTTTTTTTGGTTATATTACAATTACCCAATATTTTTCATCACTTTTAATCAAAAACTAAGAATTTTCATGGTAAAATTGAGGGTTTGGGTAGAATTAGAAAATTTTGTAAAAATCAAATCTTTACCTTGAATTGAGGTCGGATTTCAAAACTAATTGTATATTCGGACTCGTGGGTGAATGGGTAAATGTAATTTGGTCCAAACCCCGAGTTTGGACCAAGCAGGCCCGGGGTCGGGTTTTAACTTTTTTTTTAGAAAACTTAGAAAAAATTATAATTTTCAGTAAAGTTAGTTCCTTTAGCATTAATTAATGATATTAAGTTAATTATGGTTAGATTCGAGTGTATTGGAGGTGAATTCAAAAAGAAAAGCTATAACTGAACAGTGAGTGGCCTGTGAAGTTGAGGTAAATGTTTGGTTTAACCTTGACTTGAGGGAATAGAAATCCCCAACTAAATTTTTATGTGAAATTGCATGTGAGTGGTGTATAAGTGAGGTGACGAGTATCTATGTACCACCAAATTGTCTGCTTACATGATCCCCTCCCCTTATCCAATTTAATTGCTCGGGTTACAATTATTTCATGTCCATTGTTGTTTCTATGATTACTTGGCTTGTTAATTTATTGTTAAGTCTGGTTGCAATTATTTTTAGAAAAGTATAGTGTATTCCTTGATTTATAGAGATCTTCTCACGTAAAGAAGAGGAAAATGTTACTAGGTATACACTGAGTATATATATATATATATATATATATATATGCTTCTCTTAGTCTACCATAATCTGGTTAGCTTAAGATGTTAAGATGGTGCTTGATTCCGTTGAGTAATTTAGGATCTTAAAATGGGATACTTGAGACAAGTTGTTGTGAATTGAAAGAGCCGTACTAATTTCAGAGTCCGTATTCTTGATATACTTATAAAACAAATAGCCATTCATGTTTTCACATTTGTTACATGCATTTTGTAGTTCACTGGAGATTGTGATTGCATATTATCTTGTAGTTGACCATGTTTGTACATGGATCTGTAATTGTAGTAAAGCTATTCTCATCTTTACTATAATATTTACGTCTACATAAAGGTTGAGTGGGTTGACATTATTTTTATATATATATATATGTATATATATATATATATATATATATGTATGTATGTATGTGTGTGTGTGTGTGTGTGTGTGTGTGTATTCCTGTTGGTTCCATTTTTGTGATAATATTGATGAGTTTATGAGAAGTACAGTTTTCTGTTTTCAATTGTTGAGATAAAAGTGTTCTGAAAGGCTTGGCCTGAATTGTGAAAGTTGTTCATAAATATACAAATATATATATGATTGTGATAAGGGTAATAAGGGAAATATATATGATTGTGATACGAGTGGACAGGAATATATATATATAACTGTGATAAGGGTGGACATGAAAATATATATATATATATATATATATATATATATGAATGTGATAAGGGTGGATAGAGGAAATAAATATATATGACTGTGATAAGGGTGGACAGAGAAAATAAATATATATGACTGTGATAAGAGTGGACAAGGGAAATATATATGACTGTGATAAGGGTGAACACGGAAAATATAAATATATGACAGTGATAAGGGAGGATAATTATGCTTTACTGGTTTTTATTACAAAGATTTAGAAATTGATTGTTTTATCCTATCGTTTTCCCATATCTTGCACATTTGGTTATTTTAAATTAAAGTTTGGAAACTTGAAAAGTTGTGTGAAAATTTGGTGACAGACGAGGCCTGGAATAGGCAACTGAGTTATTTTATTTATTCATTGTTGCAGTTATATTTTCTTGTTTGCGTAGAATTATTTTATTACTTTATTATATACATATATTATCGCAGGTTAAGTTATAATTACCCCGCCTTAGCCTCGTCACTACTTCGTCGAGGTTAGGCTCGGCACTTACTCAGTACATGGGGTCGGTTGTACTGATACTACACTCTGCACTCTTTTGTGTAGATCCAGGTACCGGCCAGCAGTAGAGATTTTTAGTAGCTGCTATTCATTATCCGGAGACACGAGGTATATCTACCGGCATTCGCAGATCTCGAGAGTCTTCTGTTAGTTCGTAGAGACTGTTTATAATTTTCCTAAAATAGTTATATTATTTCTTTCAGCCCATTAATATAGTATTCTTTGTAGTTCGTGAATTGTGACACCAGACCCTGGGGTAGTCTTAGAGTTATTTATATAATTAGTTTGTGGCTCGGTTTATTTATTTGTTTATTATTTTGTATTTGGAGTTATTCTTTGAAAATAGTTAGATTAAGTTTACTTTAAATTTATTGTATTATGTTTAAATTGATAATCAAAGGAAAATAGCTAATCGAACTCTAACATTGGCTTGCCTAGCGAGTGTGGTGTTAGGCGCCATCACGATCCCTAAGGTTGGGAATTTGAGTCGTGACAGCATATATTTTACTCACACATATATATAATTAATCAATCGTAATAAAAAAAAAATAAAGGTATATATATGAGACGTTTATTTTATTCGAATTCCACATCTCGTCTTATATATTCATTCGTTTTATAACTAATTACAAATCACAAAGATTAATAACTATCGGTCAAGACGTTTTACCTTTTGTATTCATCTATCTAAGTTAATTTTCTAAGTTATTATTAAGTATATGAGTAATTTCACACACACAAACACACATTGTATTGTAATTGATGATCAATCACATATATTACTATGTACAAAAACTTTATCAATTGATGAATTGGTAAACCAATATTATTTGATTTTAAATATGTTTAGCCGATTGTTCTATTAACTAGTTTACTTAATGCTAATAACTTCTTTCATTTCTTTAATTTGTGATCCACATATACATGTCAAAGAAGTTTAGAACTCTTCTATATTTCATTCATTCATCATTAATAATGCATGACATAGATTAATCGATATAGGTCGAGACGTTTTACTTTTAATATTCATCGATATAGGTAGAGACGTTTTATTTTTAATATGCATCGATGCATCTAAGTAAGTTATAAGTCGATGTATCAATTTACAAATAGATATATTTGATGATGATCAATTATATATGCTAAATAGATTATTATTTCTTCACAAGTCTATCCCCAAAAGAATCCAATCATGTGGCCCTAGCACTTCGCGTTCTTAGATGCGGCTATATATATATATATACACACACACTTTGTTGTACTACTTTGACTATATATAGCTTGTTATAGTATATGTTAGTGTATTCATTATTTGTATTACAAAATAAAGTGTTAACGGATTATATTTATGTTATTTCGATAGCAAATATTAATGTGATTCAAAAGTTTGACCATGTTTGACCTATGAACCGACCGAAATTGGTCAGTTATTTTCTAGAAATTACATCTAGCGATCATAGTTGGCCGGTAAAATCTTCCCATGTAATAACCGACCAACTTTGGTCGGTAAATTCAACTATAAATTTTATAAAATATTTTAAATAATAATATAGTTATTAAAATTTAAAAATGTGGTTCCACATTACCGATCGATGTTGGTCGGTATCAAAAAGTTGCTTTGACTAAGCAAGTCTAACCACTGTGGTCAAATTTTTGACCAATATACCGAGCAATTTCCGTTTTGGACGATTTTTTGGTCGCTTTTGTTGACCGACTAACGTTAGTCGGTATTGCTCAGTCAAATTTTTCTGAATTTCTAGTAGTGCGATACCACACTTCATTAGGATGCGATCCTTCTTTTAGCCTTAAGTTAAGACGGAATATTTTGTCCACCGAGTTGTCCTTTCTACCGGACCAACCACAATGGCGTAGGAATTTGGAAATGTTCTCTAAATTGACCAAGAAAGCAAGTTTCAGTCTTCACATCATTTACTTTTATGGGTTGCATAGTCTCTAAGTTTGAATCATATTATAGTCTTTACTCCAAATATGACCCATAAAATTTTCTGTCCACATATAAGACTTTCATATTATATATATATATATATATATACACGTTGCATTGTACTATTTTATTATTTTATTTATTATTGTTCTGATTGTTGTTATTTCAAGAGTTTAAAGTTCTTTACCCTTGAAAAAGGTACGCCAGGATTTTATAATGTACAAAACCACCTTTTATTTGATATATATATACATGCAAATTTCAAAATTCCTACCTGAATTGTGACTATCACGATATTTTTACTTTTTTGTTAAAAAGAAAAACCGTAATCGCTATTCTTAAAGTGTGCACCTGCTTTTGTATAATATCCCACTAATCACACAAGAGAATAAACCGTTTTAGGCAAGCTCCGTGCAACGGGCTCGACCAAAGAGGTATGCAAGTGGATTTGAACCCTAGACCTCCCATTGGGAGTCACCCCAAAGGATTTTTTATTTAATATTATATTATATAAATTCTCACTAACTGTATTTATCCATTTAAATTCATCTCAATATTATACTAAAGGGGGGGGAGGGGGGAGGGGGCAAGAAAACAAGATTGGTATTTCTGATTGACATATTGCCAGAAGGAAACTATGCGGAAATTTCTCTTCTAACTGTTGCTGAGAAAAATTTAGTAAGTTAAATAGGAGTATAAAATATTGAACAAGTCAATGGTTGAAAATGTGTGCTTATACAGTTTCATTGTTTGTTTCATTTCATTTTCCATGAAAACACGCTTTTCATTAGTCAATACGTACACATATGTTAACATTACCAAACACACATGGAAAAACTTGTACCTATATTAAAAAATAACTAAGTCTTGAAAACTTGTACTTATATTAGAAAACCTAAGTCTTGAACATAAATAACCAGCCCCTTCTTCTTCAAAAAGATCGTCGAATGAATTTGTAGTCTGCTCAAAACTCGGGAGCCTCAATATGGGCTTTGATGAAGATGATAATCCATTTACTCATCACCGTAAAAACAAATATGATATCAACAGCAAAATTATGCTCAGTGCCATAATTTCACTATCCATAGTTGTTTTCCTCGTTGCTATTCTCCATATGTATGTTAGATGCGTCATTAGACGACGTCACCAAGCTGGACGCCGAGCTACGTTTAACTCGGCGTCGAGCTTGGTTGTAAGTACTGTGTCACAAGTTGAGCCACCAAGAAATGGACTTGATCCATCTGTTATAGCTTCACTCCCAATATTTGTTTACAAGCAAAGTGATGACCATGACATGGACGATGCAATTACTAATCCAATTGAGTGTTCAGTTTGTTTGAGTATTCTTGAAGATGGTGAAATTGTAAGAAATTTGCCTAATTGCAAACACATTTTTCATGTGGAGTGTATTGACAAATGGTTTAATTGTCATTCTACATGTCCTATATGTCGAGCTGAGGCGAAACCTCAGATATTGCCTGAGCCTAGGGAGGGTGTTGTTAGTCGTATTCCGCCGTCAGCGCCGCCTTTGGATGGTGGAAATTTGTCTATGGTTGTGAATCTTGAAGGGACTTCATCATCAGGTAAAACTACTATTTGTGGTGGTGGATCAAGCTCCAGATTGAGCTCGTTTAGAAGGATTCTTAGCAGGGAGAGATCATCTCGACGACTTCAAGTTGAACATCTTGAGAGCAGTGGCGGAGGCAGAATTTAGACGTTGTTGGTCCTGAGTTGAGAGAAAACGTACGTTATAGGGTTTGAGTTGAGAAAATGAGTTTAATGTATATAGTTCGAACTTGAAGCACTGGATACTGCCGAACAACGAACCCATGATTAGTTCTGTCACTGCGCTTGCGGGAAACAATAATATTATGCATTAGGTATGATTACAATTATTATTTTTTGGTTTATATTCAAAACTATCTTTATGTTTATATACATGAGACCAGTGGCGGGGCCACTCATTTGCAAGGGGAGTCAATTGACACTCTTTCGTTGGAAACATTATATAGATAGGTTAAATATTTTATTTTTATGTATATATACGCATATTTACTTATTTATATTTTGGCTCATATTAATGAAAATCTCGGCTCCACCACTACATAAGAATTGAAATGCATTGATAAATTATTTCTCCGGCGTTCGTAGTCTGTATGCTTTTTGCCAGAGAAGACTTTGACGATACGTTTGTGTATATCATATGTGAAACTTAAAGTAGATTAAAAGGAATGGAGTTTGATTATTATTTCTGTGATCCAAAAAAAGATTCTCGTATTTAATTACCTAATTCAAAATTAACTGATAATTACAAAAATTGGATGTGGAGAACCCTAGAATTAGGTAAAGCTAAAGCCAATTAAATAGCGCATGCTTTGGTTTGTCACAGACATGTACTTGTGCTAATGAGTATCTAATTTTGAAAAATCACTGTATATTATTAAATATTGTGTTTGAGTGTAAAATATAAAAATTAATAAAGAAAAGTCTTATTGGGGGGATTAGGTAGCATAAGATACTAACATAAAGAAATCAAATGATATGGTTGTGATAATAGTCTAGAGTATCATAATTTGATGTACAATTGTTAAGATATTTGAAATGTGCTTAATGATAGTTGGTAATCCAAACCAATCGTCGGGAAATGAAGACCACCATGAAATGAAGCAAAACTCCACCAGATCCTCCGGGAAACACCGAATAAATTGCCGCAAATCTCATCGAAATTTTCTAATTGCTCGTCAGCGGCTTAAAGAAATGATCGTGAAAATTGAAAATTTGGCCACAGAAATAAAGATCTCATCGAGATCTATTGATTGGATCGCTCTGATACCATATTGGATTACAAAACTTCGATCAATTTTGATGAGAAACGAGATAAAACTTCTAAAGAGGAAAAAATATTAGAGGGCTTTGAGAAATTTTATTTTCATTAACTGTGTGAAAATGAAGTCGCCTCTTTAGAGACTAAAAATAAAAAAATTGTGCAAAAATACCAATAAATATACAAAAGTAACGATAAATGATTGGATTATGTCATCTTCACACTTTTGGGCTACTATCATTAGGCAGGTGTGTTGATTCACTTCTAAATTCTAATATAAATCTAGGCATCCCGCTAATTCAAAGGCTAAAAAATCAAATAAGGGTATCATGAATTGTCCCGATTCTCTCCCTTTCAGGTAAAAGGATTCGATCAAAGTGGACATGATACTTAAAATGTAACACATTAAGTAAGATAATAGTAATTTAATTTTGATTATGATTTATAACTTTGTGTTACTATTTTATTTTAGTGACATGATATATTATTGTAATAACAAAGTTTTTAGTTCATCATTATATATATATTTCAATAGCATGATAATCTTTTTAATAAGACAACAAACAAAGCTTACTAATAAGGATAAGATCCATTATATATTTAATTATTTTCAATTCTTCTTTTAATTCATCCTATTTTAATGTTCATGTATCTAACATTTTATATTATAATATAACGATCAAAATATTAGACGATAACAAACTATTTTAAAGGATGTATCTAGTGGTGACATGCTAAGTATACACCTTTCAAAAATCACAAAAAATGCTTTAAAATGGTGTTTCCTCGTTGGTCATCTAAAACTTATTTCTTCCGTAGCCATTTCTCATGCTAGATCTCATACACGTATCTCTACACAAATTTAACAAGACCGTATGAGATTTTAACATCTGTTTTTAATTAGATGTCACTTGAAGACTAATATCTATGATGCTGATAAAATGCCTAAACAAAAACATAATGCTGATGAAATGATGATTCACAAGATATTTTAATAGCCAATCTCAGTTATCCTCTATGAGTAAATAGTGATCTGAGAAGTTTTTGTTGAAAACTTATAAATGATTTCACGTGTTTTTAACATCTATATTTTAATTGGATGATGTTGATAATGAACGAATTCGGTATTTCGGTTCAGAATGGACACACCACCATTGATGCACATGTTCTTCCAGCACCACAGGAAATTTCTTGGGCTATGCTTGTTTTAGGCATCATGGATTCATTGAAACTTTAGCTCATGGATTTTAACAACTTCATTGTTTCTGGTCTTACAGCTCAAGTATAATCTTGAATCAGGGAAACAAATACAAGTGATGCCTAAGGATGGTCCCTGAAGTATGATCGACAAGGTTCTTTGATAGTCACGTATCTTAGTTGACTATATAGTGATTCATTAGAGGAGTAATATTGTTCTGCAGTTTCTATTTGTTATTATTGTTAATGTTGATAATGTTTATACATAATTATCATTTCGTGCATGTAAAGTGGGTTTATTCAGAAGCCATAGAAAACACGAACTGAGTTTCATATGGATCTCTTGCCATTTTGTCGAAAGTTGTAATATTGGCTATTAATGTTCTTTACCTTTTTAATCAGTGACATCATTTTACTGCTAGTATTTAGGTCTTGATCTTTGATTTTTTTTTATAGAAAATGATTAATGGTGGCAATGTAACAGCTTGGACATGTGCCAGCTTCTCAAGGACTAAGCTTTCGTCACAACCAGAGAATTTTTCAGATCAGTTATTAGAATGTGTCGTCGTTTAGGAATGGTAACGAAATATGTCACTTTCATAATTTGTATTTGCTTCTGCTTATCATGTCACATTCTTAGTCTTGTTATATTTGGTTTTAGAAGTTCAACAACAATCCTTTGGTTCCTATTCGCTCAACTGATGCTGGTCAAATTGAGGAAACTCTGGTCGGGATCGTTGAAGAGTCTGGGAAGACACCTCTTCAGCTTTTAATTGTGATTCTACCAAAGAATTCAGGATATTATGGTTAGTGATAAAGATTGTTCGAATTACTGATAATGAATAGGAACAATCATGATATATTGAAGTTATGTAGTTGAATGGTAATTTCGCTTCGAATGACATCTTTATCTTTTTAAGAGAGATCAAAACTATATGTGAAACTAGACTTGTGTATACGGTAAAAATCGGAGCCACACGATTTTACTATTTGATCGAGACTGGAACGTTGCATTGAAGAAGTTGTGGTGTTGAGCTCGAGATCGAAGTCTCTTTCGAGATCAAAGTCGGTATCAATCGAAACCAAGGTAGACAGACTCCGAGTAATATCGGAGATAGCTTAGTAACGGAAGAGCGATATCCGTGACTGGTCGAGGATCATGGCGTAAATCTCGGAACGAATCAAATCATAAGTGGTTAATTAGCTAATTATATGATTTTATTTTGTAATTAGAGTTATACAATAAGTAGAATTCCTCTGTTACATAAAGAGGAGTTCTAATCATTTGTAAGTATGATCATTAAGTAAGAAAAAAGCAATACAACTCTTTCTTTCTTACTTGTGCTATTGTTCATCAGTTTATTCCTTCTTTACTGTTATTACATTTATCAGTTCAAAGGTATCTTGACTCGAGGCTGAAGCTTTGTTTGAACACTGGTTTGATTCATTTATACTCTAATTCTGTCATTTATTTTATTTATCAATTGATATTGAGTGAAATTGCATATCCTTAAAATCACAATATAAATTTAATTGTTATCCGAATTTTAGGGTAAACAGTTTGGCGCCTGTCGCGCCTCCTTTTTTCCTCGCGGAGATCAAGTTCATGACATTGGTTGGGAGAACTTGTTCCTTTTGGGAAAGGGGTTTGCATATTTTGAAGAGTCGCCACCTAACGATTTTAACGGTGTATTAGGGCACCTAAGGGGTTCAATTACAACTACGTCGCTAACCAGGGATTTGGGTAAGGGCTTGAAATTATCCTAAGGGGAAGGTGTTAAGCACCCCTCAAGATCCACAAGTGTGGTTCCCGACCAAATGGTTTCGTAAATAAAGGCTCAAATAAGAGGGGATTTAAGTCTTAAGCATACAGGTGTTCAGAGAAACAGTAGGGGTAATTATGAACTATCATGTACAAGTGTCCTAGGTTTATAATAATATGGATCACATCAATGCAATACCCGGTAATCACTCCTCGAAGAGGGGCTACACGTGGTATTAGCACACCGGTCATCATATCCATATTCTACCATTCCCACCCCGTGAAGGTAATTAAAGCTTGTGTTAGTCACGGATCCTATTGCGTGCTATTACCCGTCCCATCCTATCAGTCCTGGAGGAGGTTAGGACTACTATCCTAAAGGTAGGTACTAGGCAGACCCTCAGGTTTAAAGGGGTAAGATTCTAAGGCGACAAGCAAAGAACATATAGGACTGCAGTCAATGGGAAACACATAGGGGCATATAGGAAGCTCAGATTTTCCTCTGTAGATAATGCATATAACTAGCACGACTCAAACACATATAAGGGCAGTATTGTTAATTAAGATCCTAAGACATGGTATCTAGGTGAATCAGAAGATAAACAGATAGGCGGACTTGTTTTATAACTCAAGGAAAACCTACTCTTAATCAGTTTGCCTACTGATTTAAAAGAAATACCTATTAGTGTTAAGCAGCACACACAAGAGAGACAGATTTCTAATTTTTGAAAAAATTAGTCACCTAAGGCTTGCCTAGGCGGGGACTGTGTATATTAACAGAATTATTAAAGGAACTGTTGCAAGTTATTACCTAAACATGTTGTTCTAGGTTGTTCGGAACACAGAAGCATTGCCAGTTATTCTTTAGAGAAAAACTGAGTGGGTGGTTATACTTTTTATACCTTAGTAATTACACTAAATGTAGTTGAGCGATTAAGGCCCTATAACATGATATCTAATGTACAGATAGAGATGCAGAATGATGCGTATGCAGAATTCCTAAGCATGACTTCTAAATGCTCAGTATTAATCATGATTTCCGAAGATGCTAGAATGATAACTTATTTTAATGTTGTTTAGCCTAGGACAAGATTTCTAAGCTTACATGGCAATGTGGAACGTGACAACATAAAATACTATTTATTAGCAGGATTTTTCTAAGTAAAAGTGAACATGCTGAAACAGTGGGCATGAGACCTAATAAACATGATTTCTAACGCGTGGATATGAACATATGGGCCTAAACATGATCTCTATTGCATAGATAGGAAATAAAATCAAATAGCATGATTTCTAATGCATGAATTTCAACACATGGTCCTAAACATGATCTACATTGCAGGATAGGAAATAAAATCAAATAGCATGATTTCTAATGCGTGAATTTCAACACATGGGCCTAAACATGATCTCTATTGCACAGATAGGAAATCAAATCTAATAGCATGATTTCTATCCCTTTAATAGCTAATGCATGTATAGTTACCCCTCCCTTTTCACTATCCATCCCCTGAGTTGTTCACAAATGATTACAGGCCAGGGAATTATGAATTACACAACCAAAGGAAAATAAGAAGTTACTTCTATAGGGAGCCTTCAATTAGGCCCAAATCTTCCAAACATCACTGCCTTATGGTATTGCATAGCCTTTTAATAATCCGGATGTGTCAGAGTTCCCTAAAGACCTCAAGGGCTCCCGGGCAGTGCTCACACCCAGACATAGCAAAAGAATTAGACATATGCAATGTGGAAGTGTCAGCCTTGTGTGTCAGAGTTCAGAGGGTACTCAAAAGGTTCCCAAAGTAGTGCTCACACGAAGGGGGCTGAACTTAGACTTCTAAGAGTGTGTGTGAGAGTGCTTTTTATTTAAAAGGATTTAAGTAAGGAACGGTTTTGAAAAAAGGGTAAGTAAGAAAACAGTTTTGAAGAAGGAAATGAGAGATTAACATCACACAAGGACCAAGGATAGTCCAACAATCACAAACAGGAGTAATGGGATTAGGGAAAAATATAGAGCATGTAAGGGTATACATACAGCAGACAAATAAGCACACATACATGCAATCAGAAACTTCTAAGGGTCTAGAGGATCAGGGGGTACAGTGCTAGGTCATATTAACACCTAAGGCCATCGTTAAACTAATGTACTAGCCATAGGCATGTAAGAAGTAGGTGCTAAGTGTACAGAAATATGCTGGTCATAAACAAATAAAGCCCAATTTAAACATGCAGAGGGAAGTTCAGGATCCTAGATACATGCTGAAGAATAAATAAGCAAGTTGGAAGCATGTTGAATCACAATAGTATACCGAAATATAAATTAGAACATGCCAGTAAAGTGAAGAAAGCAATAACACAAACAAGGAAGTAGGAGAATGCACAATAGCTAGCCTTGGCTTGCAGCCGGCTAAACCAGAGTAGTAGTAATTAGCACAGAAGAGAGAGCAGAAAGTCTTTTAAATCGTGAGAGAGATTTTTTGAACAGATTATTCGTGTCCTGTGTCTGTGTATGAATAGAGTATATATAGTTTGGAAAACTTGATGAAAAACAAGGAAAGAACCAGAATTAACCGATGATTGTGGGACTGAATATCAATCAGTACCCAATTAGTACAAGTATCCCTATAATCAAGGGAGTAATTCACACGGTCAGTTTTTAATAACGAAAGAACCATATATAGCTTAGAGGAATATAAGAATAGTGTAAGTATAATAGGAAATTAGGAATCCCTTAATTGAAGGGGTTAAACTCAAACGTCTAGTAGGTAAAAATAATAATTAAGGAAAGTTCTTATGCTTTTAACATGTAAGGAAACAGTTCACCCCTAATTCAAGCATACAATTGAGGCTAGGTTCAGAAAATATCACTTAAGTAAATAGGAACCAATTAACAGTTAATCAATTATGTAACAAGGTAAGAAAACAAAGTTGGAAATAAGAACATCTCATAAGAAATCAGGGATTCAAAATTGGTACTAATTAAGGGATGGCCTCATGTATCTAAGGAAACAGGCAGAATCAACAGAGGATATCAGATGAATAATCAGTACAGTACTACTCATAATCATTCAGGGATTCAAGACAGTAGTGATTCCAGCAGGGTGAACACACAAGAGGCAGCAGAATCAAAGACCCAATAGCATAGTGAAGCAACAATCACAAAGAAACAGGGATTACTCATGGGAAGCAGACACACATAAAAATCGAAAGAAAAGACATGCTCAGCATTTAGAACACAGGGTTAAAGCTAAATAAATCATCATTAAAAGTGATAAAACGGTTAAGCATATGAGAAAAATCACTTAAACTTCAAGAAATCGTTTGAAGAAAAGGTCTCAGAAATCCTAAGTGAAAAACTTGTTCAAAAGTGGAAAACCTTTAAGAAAAAATGAAATAATACTCGTAATAAACCCGGATCTAGTGTAGATCTAAGAGAATCTGAAGGTTTTTGAAGAAGACATGTGAAAAGCTTCATGATATACACAAATCTAAGACAGATCTAAAGGAATCGTGAAAATACAGGGGTTAGGGTTTCAGAGAGTTAAAAAACGAGAAAAAACCTTAAAGATATCGCCAGTGTTAGCCGAAAAAGTCATGGCTCTTACTCAGATGGCCGGAGGAGGCCGGAAGATGGCATGAGGTACCATAGGTAGGAGCTGAACCACTCCAGGCTCGCCTGGGGGCCTTAGGGTGCCATTAGACCGGTGTAGGGTGAAGCAATAACTAGGAGATAGTGAAAGACCACAATTTTCGGCGAGGGAACTAACCGGAGAAGACGAACAAACTCCATTGGAGGTGGAGAGATAAGGGAAGGTTCTAGAGAGAACCAGAGAGAGATAGAGAGAGAATGAGAGATTGGAAAATGAGGGGTCGGGGGTTAGGTCTAAGTTTAGTTATGGTAGGTGGGATCTGGGCCGTTGATCTAATTTGATCAACGGCTCAGATAGATCCGGGGTTGGTCCGGGTATGGAATTGATTTGGGATGGGTATGGAATTGGGTTGTTAAAATCTGATGGGTTGGGTTAGAATTAGGCTAGAATATAAATATATGTGGCTAATTGTTAAACACCCATTAAAATAGATAAATAATTAAATAAAAATATCTAGTAATCATTTAAAATAAAATTAATGCTAGATAAATGAAATTAAGATAATTAATGAGTACAAAAAATATGAAATGAAATAATTATTGATTTAAATGGTATAAAATGTATAATTAGGCCATAGTTGTAAAATTATTGTAATTATGGTCAAATAATGCCAAATTGGCTAATTTGTGAAATAATTAAATCCTAATAGGATTAAAATGATATGTTGATTAGGAAATATTTTGAAGTTATTTATAATAAAATTTATGAATAATTATTGAATATAAAAAAACTGAATAAATTGGAAAAGGATTTAATAAAAATATGAAAATTTTCAAAAAATACCAGTTATTATAAAGAGTGATTTTGGAGGTATACTACAAATTTTAAAAATAATTTGAGAAAAAATTGTGGTATCAACAGCTGTCCCTCTTTATCCGGGAAGGATGAAAGAGTTATCGGGTAAAGATATGATGGACAATTTTGACAGAGTGGAAATAGCTTGAAAGGTTCAGGCCGCATCTTGGTTCCTGAGTTGCCTACATATCCCTGGTCTTATAGGAATCAGGCCGTATGTAGTTCAGGGGTCATCGGTGAAGTATGCCGATGAATTTTTACGAGAACGGACGCCAAGTACAAGGTTAGATGAGCAATCGGCTTACGGGATCGTTAGGAGACCTGGAGAGGAACCGCTCCCGCCTGTACGGCTGTTGCTTGCCGGATTACCTGCAAATAAACGATACGAGCGTATATTTTGCTTAATTTAAACATGATGCAAATTCTCGTTGGACGATGAATGTTGTATTTGGACGGTTAGGGATGATGTCTTTAGACTATGATGTCCCGGGCCATGAATTGCTTTGATGAGGGATTCGCAGGCCATGAAATGATGTTCTCGGGCCATAGGGATGGTACCTCCGAACCATGAAGCCTTTGAATAATGATATGAAAAATGATAAAAGAGATCCTCAGGCCATGACATGGTGTTCTCAGGCTATGAAGATGGTGCCTTCGAAAAATGACGCCTTTGGATAGGTTGGCGATATTTCTGCCCATGAAGATGCAATAACATGATGCTGACAAGACAGAGCTTAGTCTTGCGAATTTTAAAAAGGGCAGAGCTTAGCCCGAAAGGAAGCGAATGATAGAGACAGGGGTTGCTTTTAAAAAGTAAATGGGAGACAGTGTTTAGTCTTGGAAGGCAGAAAGGTAGCCTTATGCAATATGCAAATGCAGATGGAGACAGTGTTTAGTCTCGTAAGGCAGAAAGGTAGCCTTATGCGATATGCGGATGCAGATGGAGACAACGTTTAGTCTCGGAAGGCAGAAAGGTAGCCTTATGCGATATGCGGATGCAAATGGAGATAGCGTTTAGTCTCGGAAGGCAGAAAAGTAGCCTTATGCAATATGCGAATGCAGATGGAAACAACATTTAGTCTCGGAAGGCAGAAAGGTAGCCTTATGCAATATGCGAATGCAGATGGAAACAACATTTAGTCTCGGAAGGCAGAAAGGTAGCCTTATGCAATATGCGAATGCAGATGGAAACAACATTTAGTCTCGGAAGGCAGAAAGGTAGCCTTATGCAATATGCGAATGCAGATGGAAACAACATTTAGTCTCGGAAGGCAGAAAGGTAGCCTTATGCAATATGCGAATGCAGATGGAAACAACATTTAGTCTCGGAAGGCAGAAAGGTAGCCTTATGCAATATGCGAATGCAGATGGAGACAGCGTTTAGTCTCGAAAGGTAGAAAGGTAGCCTTATGCAATACGCGAATGCAGATGGAGACATCGTTTAGTCTCAGAAGGCAGAAAGGTAGCCTTATGCAATATGCGAATGCAGATGGAGACAGCCTTTAGTCTCTAAAGGAAGAAAGGTAGTCGTATGAAATATTTAAGGAAGGACAACAGAAATTCTTAGCTGGTACTAAATTGCGGTAGAGCATTATGATGATGAAGCATTGTTTGTGCTGATATAAAATGTTGGCGTGTGCGATGAGTTTAAGGAACAATGTCTGTTCTTTGAGAGAATAATATGTTTGGGGCTTTTGCAATTTGTGCCTGCATCCAAAGAAAAATTGTGAGTTTTGTAAAGGGGGAAGGTTAGTTCGCATTCCCGCTGGCTCTGCTCGGCTCGTCGGCTTGATCTGATGATACTGTCTGTATCATTGGGGTAGCGTTCGCTAAACAAGTTGTTTCAGAAAAATAAATATGCATGATTTTGTAAGAGTGTAATATATAATCTAAAATAGTTTTTAGATGAACCAACGATGTGGCACGACTTGAGACATTGTGCCCTCTTCTGCTGCGGAATTTTGAGGGTCCTCCTCAAAATTCTGCCCCAGTTTCCAATTGCGGGGAAAAAATAGATTTTATTGAATTGTGATCAAACCCATAGGGCTGCTTACGTATCCCCTCTTAAATGGGAGTCAGGTCAGGCGTAGATCAAATTACATCATTGAGAAAGCATAAAGGTTACACATAATAGCGCTTGACTGCATCTGAATTGATTGGCTTGGGCCAGACTTCTCCGTCCATTTTTGCGAGTATAAGTGCTCCTCCTGTCAGCACTTTATGAACCATGTACGGACCTTTCCAATTAGGAGAGAACTTCCCCTTGGCTTCATCTTGATGCGAAAATATTTTCTTTAACACCAGTTGCCTTGGTGTGAATCGTCTCAGCTTGACTTTCTTGTTGAAGGCTCTGGCCATTCTGTTCTGATATAGTTGAACATGACATACTTCATTCATTTTATTCCCGTCTATGAGGGCTAGTTGCTCATAACGGCTTCTTACCCACTCTGCATCGTTGAGCTCAACTTCCTGTATAATTCCTAGAGATGGAATCTCCACTTCGGCAGGAATAACAGCCTCTGTACCATAAACTAGCATATAGGGAGTTGCCTCTATTGATGTGCGGACAGTGGTGCGGTATCCCAGTAAAGCGAATGATAACTTTTCATTCCATTTCTTGTGTCTTTCTATCATCTTCCTTAGTATCTTCTTGATGTTTTATGAATCTTCGAGGTTGATAATTTCGGTATCATCCAGGTTGGACTTAGGTATGCTCTCAAAATTCTTAACTTCTTCGACAATCTCGTCAGGTATGTCGTCCTCTTCTAAATCAATGTCCATTTGCTGCGTTGTCTCATTGCATGTCACAGTCATCGGTTCATCAAGACAAGTAATAGTAATGTTGTATAAATAAAGTAATGGGAGAAACAATAGCAATAAATATTATATTCGTAAGAGAAATTTAGAAGATGCTTTGATAGATTGAATAACTATTTTGAACATTGAAGATCTTTATTGCAGAAATTGAAAAATGCGGGAAGAGGAAAATCATTTAGTAAATAAAACAGTAAATAGTGCTTGTTTTAACCTTGGTACCCCAAGGCTTGTCGGGCTTTGGTTGTCTTGATAGACCAGTTCTTGAGATATTCCCCCTTGATTACAGTCTGTA
>ML436682.1:64171-90164 GCA_005239525.1 Nicotiana knightiana | reverse complement strand
CCTATATTACTTGTCGACCACGTACACTTGCGTGTGCATTGGGAAATCAACCAACAGTCGTGCAGCCCGATCCACAATAACACTCTCAACCAGCTCTCAGGCCCAACTTAGTCATCAATCTATCAAGTCTCAAGGGCTTACAATCTCATAGTACTCAGCTCAAACTATATGAACATGTAATGTAAGAGTAAATGATAACCGAGACTCAGTTATGATATGCAAATGAAGGATCATGAATGAGCACATAATTGCAAATAAAGCAGATAACTTAAAACAACATAAATAACCTTAGTAGGCCTCAACAGAATAAGCACATAGCCTAAACATGTTTTCTATCATGAATAACAGTTCAATTACTTTAATAAGTAAGGATTTCATGGAAAAAACAAGAGTTGATAACAATACAACCCAAAAGAATCAACAGAATCATGATTGCCACGGTCAACGCCCACACGCTCGTCACATAGAATGTGCATCATCCCATCACAAATCATATCACACATTTTCTAGGGATTTATACCCCTAGTCTCAGGTTTAGAAGTGTTACTTCGCAAATGACAACTCCAACAAGCCCTTCCCACGCGTATCGACCTCCAAATGACTCGAATCTAGTCACAAACAACTCAATAAAAAATAATGCCATATAAAACAACTTCAAACAATAATGTTTCGATCTTTCTCAAAATCAAGAAGTCAACCCTAGGCCCGCACCTCGGAACTAGACAATATTCACAAATTCCAGATACCCATTTGATTGCGAGTCCAACCATACCAAAATCATCTAATTCTAACCTCAAATAGACCTTCACACCTTCATTTTTCATTTTTGAAAAGTTTCCACCAAAATCCCCAGTTCTTCACTTTATTTCACAAAATAATCGACAAACCCAAAATTGAGGTCTACAACTCAAAATATAAAAATAATACTCTGACCCTCGATTTGAGTTTTTAAATCTGCCCAGGTGCTCCTCATTTGCTAATGCGGAAAATACCTCACATTATGCGAAGCACAAAAATTTCCAGTTGGAGAAACCTCTTAAGCAAATGTAACTGCCTAGCTACAAACACAATAACCAAACACTATAAAGCTTTGCGATCGCGATGAATAAATGCCTGCCACCCTTGAGTCGTGCCTCCCTTTTACGCGAATGTGGAATGCATCATGTGTTCGCGATTGTTACAACCCATATCTTCATACGAAAGAGTATTCATAAGTCAATTAATGTAAGATCAAAAATGAGATCATCTTTGAGATTACATAAAGTCAGTTAATCATGTTACCTTGGAGATTACAAATATTTAAGATCATGTATAACAAGTACCAATAGGGTTGAAAGGCTAAGAAGCTAAACAAATTGAAGAAAGTAAGTTTCTTTGAATGTCGACAAGTTGGAAATGTTATAACGTGTACTTTTGTGATGAGACTATGGTGCTCAAAAAGATAAAGAGGTTATGTTATGAGTTATTTTAGTCGTATGATAGTCGAGTGTTATGTTTTTAAGTGTGCTGAATATTAGGTCGAATGCAGATATAATTTTCTACCAATTTACTTCGAATTATACGGTAATCTACGTACCAAATTAAATAGCTATGAGTCTAGTTTCTAACTCATTAAACTGTTCGTCGATATGACATCATAGTAGAGAAGTATTCACGTTTTTGTGAGACTGCGCCAAGCAGCTCTCTCTGGGACCCACAATGGCGGGTCGGATATATTGATATATATAAGATGCCTCAACCCCATTTTAACTTAATATTTTTTAGTATCATCCGAATCTAGCACCCTAAAACACTCTCTCAAGGTTATATCATGATCCAAGACCCAGACCAAGGGAAAACAACACAAATAAAGTGTCTGGAATCCCGTCGCGCTACTAAGTTTTTTGTTCTTCTTGTTCTTGCTGATTTTTGGGTGGTTCCAGCTCGTGTGGGAAGTTATTTTAAGTGGTTTAAGTTATGTAAAATAATCTTCCAAGGTTTTAATATGAACTCTAGGTTATTTCAAGTCTTTCAAATGGATTACAACATATTTCAACATCAAACGTTAGTTCTAGTGAATAACAACGCCTCTTTGAGGTTGTGTTGTCATTGAGGATAGTTGTGGGATGTGTTTGGATGAAATTTCAAGTTGAAGGTGAGTATAATAGACTACTAATTGTGGTTAATCTTGCTTGTATGTTGGTTAAGTTGTTTGGATGATAAACCACAAGATAATACTTGGATTAGCTTAAGTCACTTTTATGGTGTTGTATTGCCATTAATGGCTATTGTAAGCTAAATATAACGTGGATTTCGACTTGAAGCTACTCTAGGAGATATTTTATTTATGTTCTTGCATGTGCTTAAGGATATCTCGATGTTGATTAAGTTAAATGGATGGACTAGACATAACCTAGTGAATAAAGTTGCTAATTGAAGATAGTTGGAGTTGTGGATTATTTCCTTTGTTTTAAATATATTATATAAGGATGGAATCATTGATGAATGACTTCATTATTGTCACGAACCCAAATCCAGGCTAGTCGTGATGGCGTCTATCATGGAACTAGGCCATCCAGAACTTCACTCAAATCATAATAAACTCCCATTTACCTCTTTACTATATTGATTCTTCCATAAAAGTTTCCTTCTTTTTTTTTTACAATTATAAAGACAGTCAAACTATACTGAATAATAAATACAACCCCCGAGAACCCGGAGTCACTGGTCATGAGCATCTACATAAATATACAACTTAACTAAAATAAATTCTAGAATATTAAACAAGAGAGGGAGCAGGAATGCGGACGCATGTAGCCACCTTGCAAACCTCCAAGGATCTCTGGAACAGATAGACAGCTCACTCTGCCCTAACACCTGAATCTGCACACAACGTGAAGGGAGTAATGTGAGTACGCCAACTCAGTAGTAATAAATCAGGTCTGAGCAACAAGAAACACATAAAATCAATGTCACAATATTCACAGCCTTACTTTCCAATAGTATACATAAATATCCGAAATCATCATGCCTTCGAAATCAACTTCATAAAATTTCTTAAAACAATGCACATTTTTAGTAACTTTAAAACAAGATTTGGTATGCAAATGAATGCAGAGAAATCATAGTATCCCCTCGGGCAAAACATATTTCATAACTCAGTGTGGAAGTAGTAAAATCATCAGTATCCCCTCGGGCAAAACATATTTCATAATCAGCCCCTAGGGCATTTCCTCACAATCCCTCAGCACCTAACAGTCACTCATGCCTCACAATCACTCGTCACTCGGCACTCGGTGCGCTCACTGGGGGTGTGTACAGACTCCGGAGGGGGCTCCTTCAGCCCAAGTGCTAATATCACTCAGCACCTCACCATCACTCTTGGCCCTCAGCCATACTAAGAACCTCACCATCACTCTTAGCCCTCAGCCATACTAAGAACCTCACCATCACTCTTGTCCCTCAGCCACACTCGGTAGAACCACTCGAAAAGCCCCTCGGGCGAATCAGTAAAAACAGGTTACTCGACCCAAAACATCAGTTTAATCTCAAGTGGTGTAAATCATGCTGAGTTTCAAATAAAATAGTATGCACAATGATGCTGAGTAAAAACCATCAACAGGTAGTAGGAAAACAACAGTAAAACACCCTCAAAGGGTCTCAACAGATCGGCACGAGGACCCAAACACGGCGTATAGCCCAAATATTCCACAAATCTTTAGAACATAGTTTAACATAAGTTTTTGAGTAAATATGCAAATCATTAGTTGCCGCGGAGAGGAACTATTCCAATACAAAAATCAGTACGTGCTACATATTCGTCATCCGACGTGTGCGCCATTCCAAATTCAGTGAGAAAATAATGCAGTCCGGGGTTCCATACCCTCAGGACAAAATTTATAACCATTAGTTACCTCTACCGGGCCACAACACTAGTCCGCTATGCTCATGCCCCTCAAATTGGCTACCGATTGCTCTGAATCTAGCCAAAATCAGTTCAACGTCATCAATATATACTCAAAGAACTCAACCCAATCGAAAACTATCAAATTACACAAAAATCTCGAAATTCGGCCAAACCCGAGCCCCGGGCCCACATCTAGAAATCCGAAAATTTTTACATCATTAGAACCCTCGTCCTCCCACGATTCTATACATACCAAGAACACTAAAATCAGACCACAATTACCCACTCAAATCCTCAAAAGAAGAATAAATTTCTCATGGACCCTTCTTCCCCAACTTGGTTAAACTTCCAGAATTTTTTGTGGTTTAATCACTTAAGAATTGACATAGAAACGTGCTATGAAGTTGAAATTCTTACCTCCAAATGATTTCCCTTGATTCCCCTTCAATTCTCTTTCAAAAGCTCTCAAGTCCGCATGCAACAATGGAGAAAATGACAACCAAATTCGCACTTCCGGCCTTTTAAACATTCTGCCCAGCTAAAATAATTCCTTCACTACGATCGCAAACATCGGCACGCGATCGCGAAGAAAAAACTTGCTGCCCCATCAATTTACCTTACGCGATCACAGACAACCTCACGCGATCGCGATTCATCAAGACTTAAACCCACGCGCCCTTTTAACTCTATGCAATCGCAAACAAGACCACGCGATCGCACTGACCAAACACTCATACTCACGCGATCGCAAACTATTCCACACAATCGCGATTAAAAAAAATCCTGCCTCACCAATTAACCCTACGCGATCGCAAACATCCTCACGCGATCGCGTAGAAGGAAACCAGAACCTTACACCAACAGCAATTTGCCCAGATTTCAAGCCAAAAGTTGGTCCTTTAACCATCCGAAACACACCCGAGGCCCTCAGGACCTCAACCATACACACCAACATATCCCATAACATCATTAAAACTTAGTCGAGCTTTCGAAACACCAAAAACAACACGAAAACACTAAATTTACATCAAACTCAAGCCTAAGAACTTTGAAACTTCCAAATCTCGCCAACTACGCCGAAACCAACCAAAACACCCCCGATTAACCTGAAATTTTGCAGACATAACCAAAATGACATTACGAAATTGTTCCAACTTCCGGAATTCCATTCTGACCTCGATAGCTTATTTTCCACTGCTGACCGAAAATCGCCAAAATCTCAATTTCGCCAATTCAAGCCTAAACCTTCCACGGACTTCACAAATCCATTCCGATCACGCTTCTAAGTCCTAAATCACCTAACGGAGCTAACCAAACCATAAAAATTCCAATCCGAGGTCAAATACAAACAAGTCAAATCTTGGTCAAACCTTTCAAATTTCAAGCTTCAACTGAGAACTGTTCTTCCAAATTCATTCTGATTAACCTGAAACCCAACACCAACGATTTACATAAATCGTAATACACCACACGGGGCAAGTCATGCCCGAGAATCGGCAAGTGAAGTGCAAAGGCTCAAAACGACCGGTCGGGTCGTTACATCTTCTCCCACTTTAACACACGTTCGTCCTCGAACGTGCCCAGAGTTGTTCCAAAAGCCAACCGTTTGCTGAATAACCTTGCCATGCATATACCCGGGGGTGATCCCATGTCACCCATCTCATATAGGTCCAATAGCACAATACCGCTGAAATTTCGAAATCCAAATCCTGGCCCATAAACCTTAGAACCAAATTCCCACTTCTGAAATGATATATATATAAGATCAAAATTTCCATAACTATAAACTGAACAAGCCCGAACATGCTGAATCAGGCCATATACGTACCCAGGTGAAATCACATAAAACACCGCATGACCCAACTCTCATAGCAATAACCTTTAACCTCAATAACTGCTCAGAAAAACCCAATACCGGCACACCACCTCTTATCAAGAAATGCCTCGCTCTAACACTTCCATACACTACCGATGATGAAAGAAGCACGTAGAACCAACAACCATTCGTCCGATCAACCAAGCATGAAACTCCCCCTTCCCAAAAAGGAATTATAGCAGATTTCTAAGCCGACTCCCGATATAATCCTTTCAGATGCTGTAGAAAATTCTGGAGATGTTCATGCTAGGTCCAATGACCTTGTCTCATGCATCACAACCACCCTGATAACATGACACTAACCATTCAACACATCGTTACAATTCGGGGCCAAAACCTGTGCAACATGGGCACTTAACAGCAGCTTCCCAATGAAATCAAATTATATAAAAGACCCACACGAGAGGACTATCCTGCCATTAACAATTACCATCACCATATCATACTAACAGCCTGGCACACACTGCAAAAATTCAAAAACACATGAATCTGATACCAAAGGTCATACCCCTACATAACTCCGCTACATTGTGCGATCTCATCCAACTGCTGGTCCACTTGGAATATTTTAAGACACCTTTCCCAAAAATCCATAACCATTCAAAATTCGACATCAAGTACTCAAAGTGCATTGCCATAACCACGGGGAAAACTGAACGATACCATGCCACCCGAAACATAAGGTATATAACCAACACGCCTCAATCCCGCAACGCCCAATTACTTACCTTACTCAAATCTAGCTATAAATCCCAATTAGAATCGCACAATATGTGCATATAACCAATAATCACCACTCCTCGCCACACCGAAGGGCGACTCATAGATCACTCTAGAACATGAACAAATCAATCACAATCGAATGGTACCTTTCTCAATAATAGAAACTCAAGCCAACAATTTCGACCCGGTGCAGAACATGCACCCATATTAGCCTACTAGTACCCTAGATTAACTTTGATCACCCATAACAGATCGATAACTTACCGAAAAGTTCATAATGACAGAATCATGGTACATACTAACACTCGACTAATCTCAGCTCGCATCTCCACAGTCCATTACCACACAATATGATGTTTATGAGAACTCTCAGTCTCGAAGTCCATGAAATGTACGGATTACTATATCTGATCACAACTCCACCGCTACACATCCCAAATACTCATTCATTCCACGGGGGAATACCCCTATAATTCTTCCGTTCACCAAGAAACCTTGAATATCAACAGTCGATCCAACGATAGGGTGTCGCAATACCAATGAAGTACCCTTAACTCAAACACATTGCTCTCTGAAATATATGCCTTATCAAGTCGCACCATTTAGTGATATCATCTACCTAGTCATCTGAAACTGTCCATGCTGCTTAAGAATTATGTCCTTCCTTCCAGAACCGAACTGTGACCTCACATATGCAAATCTCAACTCCACCCAACCTACCGCACACGCCATGCTAATCCTAGGAAAAAAACACGGGAACCCCATGGTCCCTTCCGAGCCACAAGAAACTACGTACCCAACTAGACAAGAATTTCCATTTGATCTCATTTAGAAACAACTTACTACACGCCACAAGAAGTATGCACCCTTAACCGCGGTAGAAATCATCAGGATCTATCCGAAATCCCATTTGCACAAGACCAAACCATCAGGACTGAACTCTTCTAACTCAACCCAGCTACGCAGACCACCAAAAATCCAAGAGCATTGTTAAGAAACACCCAAAAAAATTGTCACCTTATGAATATCCAAAGAACTAATTGTATCCCTTACCATGCCAATCCGCCCTATTTACCTAGGTTTCTTCTGACTTACCTTCAAATTGATACTTCTTCATGCCGTAATACCACAAATTTGTAACCCAGACTCACCACACGTGACCCAAGCACAAAAGCATACCGTCTAAGGCTCACAAGCGACTGAATACTCCCTCAATCATCCCTAAATGCACCACATTAGAAAAACTTACCCTGAAGAGACTTCTGTGAATCTAAAGCCATTGCCTTTTACCTTCCTGATACTGATATGTAGAATACCACAAGTCTTGAAATCCTCTAACGTAAAATCTCAATCACACTGACCAAATAGACAAAATCGACCTGACCCGTTTGCACACTAACATACTAGGAAAGTGATCCACTCAATTGAAATCACAAGCAAATTCATACACTGCGGACACTACACCTTTTACAATTTCCACTAATTCATTCAATAGAATCCAATTACCCAAACAAGGCACACTACAACCTATATCGAAGAAATTTCCATTACTCGTGACATTCCCAGACCCCATGCCTGCAGGTCATAACTGATTTACCAATATACCTCGAACTGAAACCAATACCACACATAATCATGTAATCAACTTATCAATAACAACTCCCCCACTTGGCTCAAAGCCAAGGATCAAGACAACCAAGACCATGCCCACACATTAACACTACTACCATGTTGTGGTAGGACTCAACTAAATCCTTTATAAGCTTATATGACCCAAACCATCTAACACTCAAGTCAATTGCCAATCTCGCATCTGTCACGTCAACTTCCACAAGAGATCTAAACTCCAATTACAACATATCTTTTACTAGAAGATAACTTATTACAGAACTACATAGGGACCACACGCCCTGGAATAACCTGCAGGAGGTACCCCTGCTCGCTTAGCCTCAGTTGTTATCTTCCCATACACTTCTGAAGACCAGAACTATCTCGTAATCACTACACCTTCTTGCATCTTAACACAACCAACGCCTACTCTCGAAGCATCACAATATGTAGTAAAAACTTGAAGTCGATAGCAGAACTAACACTAGAGCAGCGGTCACAGAAATCTCGAGCTTCTGGAAGCTCTACCCCCACATGACTGACCACATATATACCCTCACTGAACACCACGTGTCCCAAGAATGCTACCGTAACTGAGCCAAACTTCATACTCGAAGAATTGGCATATAGCCTTTCCTCCCTGAATCTTTATAATTCCACCCTCAGATACTGAGTATGCTACTCCCGGCTACGCGAATATGCCAGGACGCCATCAATGAACACAATAACAAGGAGCGTTAATACGGCTGGAATACACCGCCAATCAAATACATGAACGGTACTGGGGAAAACGATCATCTCAGAAGACATTGCCAGGAACTCTTAGCCCCACAGAGAAATCCGCTTCACTCCACAACTACACAACACGAGAAGTCTTCCAACATACTCACAACTCAGGCCGTATACAAAATCGAGACAGAAATCAAACACTCAATAAATCTTACCACATTTCCAGCCAACCCTTTCGACATATTTCACAGTCTGAACACATCTAACCATCAATTCACACCCACCACATAGGCATCTAGTCACCAATTCTCATCAATAAGAACACGAACGGACATACAAGTCCCCAATTACATGTGCTCACACAACGAAAATCTCAGCAGTCAAGCCACAGAATGAATCCGGCCTCAAGTCCTCCAGACTAGCCCATTACCAACATGCCAAAATCATATCTCACCCATGGAAGCCACAAGCCATCGATGCACAGCTGATACCAGGCGCTCGTAGGCGCGCTTGAATAAATGGAAGGAATTCAAGAGTTATGCTCTTGGCTGAATACAATGGATTCGCATGACAAGAATTTTAAAAATCTGAGATTTTTTTAAGGGTTCCGCAGCCTCTCAAAGATGAGTACAGACGTCTCTGTACCGATCCGCAAGACTCTACTAAACTTGCTCATCACCCGTGAGTCCTATGTAACCTAGCGCTCTGATACCAATCTGTCACGACACCAAATCCAGGCCAGTCGTGATGGCGCCTATCATGGAACTAGGCCAGCCAGAACTTCACTCAAATCATAATAAACTCCCATTTTCCTCTTTACTATATTCATTTTTCCATAAAAGTTTCCTTTTTTTTTTTTTACAATTATAAAGACAGTCAAACTATACTGAATAATAAATACAACCCCAGAAAATCCAGAGTCACTGGTCATGAGCATCTACATAAATATACAACTTAACGTAAATAAATTCTAGAATATTAAACAAGAGAGGGAGCAGGACTGCGGACGTATGCAGCCACCTTGCAAACCTCTGAGGATATCTGGAACAGATAGACAGCTTACCTTGCCCTAACATCTGAATCTGCACACAAGGTGCAAGGAGTAATGTGAGTACGCCAACTCAGTAGTAATGAAAATAAATCAGGTCTGAGCAGCAAGAAACACATAAAATCAATGTCACAATACTCACAGCCTTACTTTCCAATAGTATACATAAATATCCGAAATCATCATGCCTTCAAAATCAACTTCATAAAAGTTCTAAAAACAATGAACATTTTTAGTAACTTTAAAACAAGATTTGGTATGCAAATGAATGCAGAGAAATCATAGTAGCCCCTCGGGCAAAACATATTTCATAACTCACTGTGGAAGTAGTAAAATCATCAGTAGCCCCTCGGGCAAAACATATTTCATAATCATCCCCTCGGTCATTTCCTTACAATCCCTCAGCACCTCACAGTCACTCATGCCTCCCAATCACTCATCACTCGGCCTCCCATCACTCCTCACTCCTCACTCGGCACTCGGTGCGCTCACTGGGGGTGTGTACAGACTCCGGAGGGGCTCCTTCAGCCCAAGCACTAATATCACTCAGCACCTCACCATCACTCTTGGACCTCGACCACACTCAGCACCTCACCATCACTTTTGGCCCTCGGCCACACTCGGTGGAACCACTCGAAAAGCCCCTCGGGCGAATCAGTAAAAACAGGGTACTCGACCCAAAACATCAGTTTAATCTCAAGTGGTGTAAATAATGTTGAGTTTCAAATAAAACAGTATGCACAATGATGTTAAGTAAAAACATCAACAGGTAGTAGGAAAACAACAGTAAAACACCCTCAAAGGGTCTCAATAGATCGGCACGAGGCCCCAAACACGGCTTATAGCCCAAATATTCCACAAATCTTTAGAACATAGTTTAACATAAGTTTTTGAGTAAATATGCAACTCATTAGTTGCCGCGGAGAGGAACTAGTCCAATCCAAAAATCAGTACGCGCCACATATTCGTCATCCGACGTGTGCACCATTCCAAATTCAGTGACAAAATAATGCAGTCTGGGGTTCCATACCCTCAGGACAAAATTTATAACCATTACTTACCTCTACCGGGCCACAACACTAGTCCGCTATGCTCATGCCCCTCAAATTGGCTACCGATTGCTCCGAATCTAGCCAAAATCAGTTCAACATCATCAATATATACTCAAAGAACTCAACCCAATTGAAAACTATCAAATTACACAAAAATCTCGAAATTCGGCCAAACCCGAGCCTCAGGCCCACATCTCGAAATCCGAAAATTTTTATATCATTAGAACCCTCGTCCTCCCACAATTCTATACATACCAAGAACACTAAAATCAGACCACAATTACCCACTCAAATCCTCAAAAGAAGAATAAATTTCTCATGGACCCTTCTTCCCCAACTTGGTTAAATTTCCAGAATTTTTTGTGGTTTAATCACTTAAGAATTGACATAGAAACGTGCTATGAAGTTGAAATTCTTACCTCCAGATGATTTCCCTTGATTGCCCTTCAATTCTCTTTCAAAGCTCTCAAGTCCGCATGCAACAATGGAGAAAATGACAACCAAATTCGCACTTCCGGCCTTTTAAACATTCTGCCCAGCTAAAATAATTCCTTCACTGCGATCGCAAACATCGGCACACGATCGTGAAGAACAAACTTGCTTCCCCATCAATTTACCTTACGCGATCACAGACAACCTCACGCGATCGCGATTCATCAAGACTTAAACCCACGCGCCCTTTTAACTCTACACGATCGCAAACAAGACCACGCGATGGCACTGGGCAAACACTCATACCCACGCGATCGCAAACCATTCCACGCGATCGCGATTAACAAAAATCCTGCCTCACCAATTAACCCTACGCGATCACAAACATCCTCACGTGATCGTGTAGAAGGAAACCAGAACCTTACACCAACAGCAATCTGCCCAGATTTCAAGCCAAAAGTTGGTCTGTTAACCATCCGAAACACACCCGAGGCCCTCGGGACCTCAACCAAACACACCAACATATCCCAAAACATCATTCAAACTTAGTCGAGCTTTTGAAACACCAAAAACAACACGAAAACACTAAATTTACATCAAATTCAAGCCTAAGAACTTTGAAACTTCCAAATCTCGCCAACTACGGCGAAACCAACCAAAACACTCCCGATTAACCTGAAATTTTGCAGACATAACCAAAATGACATTACAAAACTGTTCCAACTTCCAGAATTCCATTCTGACCTCGATAGCCTGTTTTCCACTGCCGACCGGAAATCGCCAAAATCTCAATTTCGCCAATTCAAGCCTAAACCTTCCACGGACTTCCAAAATCCATTCCGATCACACTTCTAAGTCCCAAATCACCTAACGGAGCTAACCAAACCATAAAAATTCCAATCCGAGATCAAATACAAACAAGTCAAATCTTGGTCAAACCTTTCAAATTTCAAGCTTCAACTGAGAACTGTTCTTCTAAATTCATTCTGATTAACCTGAAACCCAACACCAACGATTTACATAAGTCGTAATACACCACACGGGGAAAGTCATGCCCGAGAATTGGCTAGATAAGTGCAAAGGCTCAAAACGACCGGTCGGGTCGTTACAATTATCATATGAATGATGTTGTTAATTTAATGTAAGAAGTCTATAAGGGGTGATAATGTGGTTGAAGGGTGCTGAAGGGATTCAATCCGAGCTTGCCGCTCGTCGTGATATGTTGATGACTTGTTAATGATATATTTTGTGCCCTATTGTTGATGTTGTTCTTATTGTATTGCTCTGGTCGGTGTCTTTGGCATATGGTATTGTAGGAGGTCCTTGTTACAAGGGATATGCAGCACATATTTACATAAAATGAGCTACTAGCTTAAGTTGCAGACTTAGGATTTACTCAACACTGATTTTGAATCTCCTTATTCTGTGGTAGATTGAGTTGAGTTGTTTGAAGAATTTCATGTAAGGTATCAAGGACTCAACGGAGTTAAGTTATGTTTAGGCTAAACCTTTCCTTCATTTATGCATGATCCTGTAACTACATGAGTTTGATAACGAGGCATAAATGGAAGTTCGTATTCCCGAACTTATGTACATTATCCTAGTTTAATAAGTTACAGTATTCCCCTGTATCGGGACTTTATATTCAGTTAAGTATTGTCTTCTTCCAGTTAAGTGTGTGTGTGTATATATATATATAGTATTACAATATTACAGTATTTTCACCACCATCGAGCTATAATCGATGGGCATGCCCTTATTGGGCAACCTCATATTAAATGGTATGTTACATACCGAGCCTACTGCGGTCGAGCGCCTATGAGCGAGACCAGAACGGTCGAGATACAGAGCCTAGTATGGACGAGCGCCTATGAGCGAGCCTACAATGACAGAGCACACACCGAGACTTATAAGGCCGGACAACTATTTTACTTACTATATTGATAGAGATGAGTCAGTATCAACAGGTAAGCATATCTTCAGATTATTGTTGACTCCCAGTTACTTTCAGTTATTTTGTTACCAGTTCAGTTTCAGCTTTCAGTTATTTTTTTGCCTTACATACTCGATGCATTATATATATATATACCCTCTTCTCTCTTGACTGGAAGAAGACAATATTTAACTGAATATAATGTCCCGAGAAGGGGGCATACTGCAATATATTAAACTAGGACAATGTATATAAGTTCAAGAATACGAACTTCTCTTTATGCCTCGTTATCAAACTCATGTAGTTATGTGATCATGCCAAAATGAAGGAACGGTTCAGCCTTAACATAACTCAAATTCGTTGTGTCCTTAATACCTTCCAGGAAATTATTCAAACAACTCAACTCAATCTACCATATCATAAGGAGATTCAAAATTATTGCTGAGTAAAGGCTAAGTCCGCAACTTAAGCCAGTAGCTTATGTAAATTTGGGCAGCATCTCCCTTGTAACAAGGGAATACTTAAATACCATATACCAATAGAAAAATCAAGATAAATACAATAAGAACAACATTAACAATAGGGTACAAAATATTTTAGTAACAAGGCATCAACATATCACGACGAGCGGCAAGCTCGGACTGAATTCCTTCAGCACCCTTCAACCCCATTATCAACCCTTGTGGACTTATAAAATTAAGTTAACAACATCATTAATATGATAATGAATTCATTCATCAATGATTCCATCCTTACACCATATATTTATAACAAAGGAAACAATCCACAACCCCAACTATCTTCAATTAGCAACTTTATTCACTAGTTCATGTCTAGTCCATCTATTTAACTAAATAAATGATGTGTGGCTAGAATTTATGGTTTAGCATGTTATATGCCTTACATTTATGTGCGTTAATGATAAAAATACACGTCGTATGTGCCTAATGGGGTTTATTTTATGTGTAGGTGAATTGGAAACGGAAGTCGAGTTGAATGGGAGCATAAACATCAAAAATATGCCAAGAGTCGAAAAGGAGTGACCCGGGATATAGCCGGGCGGTTTGGCCCTAAAGCCAGGGTAAGCCTGGCGTTAGTGAGGATTTTGTCTCTTAAAGCCAGGGTAAGCCTGGCGTTAGTGGGGCATTAGAGCCCAAACGTCAGGCCTGCCCTGGCGATAAGGTGGCGTTTGGGGCTTAACGCCTGGGTTCCTGTCCGGTCAATTCCGAGTTTTAAAGATTTTAAGTGTTTCCCGGTTTGAATAGGAGTCCCCTACACGATTAAGGCTTATCCTAAACATATAAATAGACCCAAGAACCCAACTTGAATAGGAAGGAGGTCATTAGAGAAAAGAACAACGTGTGGATTACTACTCAGTTAAGCAAACATTGATTTTCATAGCTTTTACTTATTATTTTGTAGTTCAATTATGCAAGTTATTTTATAATTGGTTCTTATGAATATGAGTAGCTAAGTTTCTTAATCTAGGGTTTTGGTGGAACCCGTTGGGGGATAAACTTATGGTGATATTAATATAGTTTGGTTTATTGTTCATCTCTATTTGTTCAACTATGTTCTTGTTGTAGTTAATTGAATGGCCATCAATTAGCTGTGCCTATTTAGTATGTATCTACTTGAGAGAGAGAGTGCTTATTTAGGTAATTGTTTGAACAACACCACTCCCAGAGTATAGACGAAAGTCATAATCGAGGGTTTAGAAGTTGGATTAGAAATAATGATACTACGGGTGCAATCTAAAGTGAACCGTAATGAAATCTAGCTAGCGTAACTTGAGAGAGTGCATCTAGTATATTATCATAATTACTTGAGAGAGATTTATGGTAGATAGAATGTTCATGATTGATAGAGATAATTAATCGATTTATATGAAATATCCGAGAAGTAAGTTCACCGACGGGGGAAACCATAGCCTTAGACCTTTATCATAATTGTTTACAACACAGTGTTAGTAATTGTTAGTTTATTATCGTTGTCAGTAGAACTAGTAAGCATCACCAATTTATATTCAAAAAAAAGTCTTGAGAGAATTAACTGCATAACAGTTGTGTATTCTAAAGACTTGGATGATACGTGAAGTCCCTGTGGAATCAACTCTGGGCTTAATACCACAGATTATATTTGCAACGCCCATTTAGTCTTTTATTAGACATAGTTGAGCGTGACCAAATTTTGGCGCCGCTGCCGGGGACTTAACGGTATTATCAATTGAGTCGGAAGAAATACAAAATTCTGAAATATAGTCAATTTTCTTCAAATTTTCATTTATACATTGAAAGTTTAACGTTTGCTAACGTGTTTCAAGTGCATGCCTAGAAACTCATCGAGAACTGGTGAAGTAGTCGAAGCCTTATCAGACCCAGAAAAAGTTTTTAAGGCCTTAAATCGGACCAACCGGAAAAGCAAACAACAACCACCAGTTGAACAAATTGAACCCGACATGGAAGATCCAGACTACAGGAACAATCATGGGGATAATGTGGTAGACCCAGTCACTCAAATAGGGGCAGAGGCTCCTTTATATGACTGGGCACAACCCACAACTGAGAATTTGGCCACTGCGATATTAGTCCCTCAGATACAGGCCGAGTCCTTCCAGATAACAAATAATATGCTGCACTTATTGCAAAACAAGGGACTATTCTCAGGGTCATACATCGAAGACCCCCAGCAGCATTTGAAAAAATTCCTATCAATTTGCAAAACACAGAGGCAGCCAAATGTCACCCAGGAGGCAATAAAATTGTTGTTGTTTCCATTCTCAGCGACGGGAGCTGCCCAGACTTGGCTAAACTCACTCCCCATCATTTCTATTGCCACATGGGAGGAGTTAGTTAAGCAATTCGTGAACAAGTTTCATCCACCTAACAAGACTGCCCAACAAATTGATGAAATCTTGAGCTTCAGACAGAAACCAGTTGAAACATTGCAAGAGACATGGGGACGATTTAAGGGGATGCTGGTTATCTGTCCACATCATGGTATTTCAGAGCAGAAGTTGGGGCAGCATTTCTATATGGGTTTGGCTGATACTGTTAAAGCAAATGTTGATGCTTCAGCCGGTGGGGCATTCTTGAGCAAAACGTGGAGAGAAAGTCAAATCTTACTTGATAAAATGGCTCAGAATTCACGATGGACAACAAGGAATGCACCCATTACTCCTGTAGTTCACTCAGTGCCATTCGATCCATCTAATGCTATTGCAGATAACGTGGCCACCTTAATAAACGCAGATGAGCATTCTTACTAAGAAGGTGGAGGAATCTGGACAAAAGAAGCAGGTACACATAGTAGACACAACCAATGGGGGCTTATGCACATCTTGCATTAGTCAACCACCTGGTAATCACTGGACTGCAGAATGTGATCACCCTCCTTACCCAGAAAATATGAATTATGTGTCAAATTACGAATGCCAGAGACAAGGGGGGCAGAACTGGGGTCAACAAGTACAACCATATAGACCGCCTCACCAACATCAGAATAGTGGCAACATGGGTGTCATGAGACCACAAGGTATTGCAGCACCATATCAAAGGACATCCGGGTATAACCATCAGAATCAGCAACAATCATACTACCCTCCTCAACAACAACAGAGGGGAAGGCAAGAGGATGGGTTTTCCAGGTTAGAAGCTATGTTGCAGCAGGTTATTGGGTCAAATGCTAAGATCAATGAAAGAGTGGATGCCCATGATTCAGCTATTAAAAATATTGAAATGCAGCTGGGGCAGATTTCAAATGCAGTTAACAATCGTCCTCATGGAACTTTACCGGCTGATACTCAGGTGAATCCTAGGGACCAAGGCCCAAAACAGTTAATGGCAGTTACTCTCCGTAATGGAAGAGACCTGGACCTGGAACAAGAAAAGAGGCATGAAAGTAGACAGACAAATACATTGGTGCAGGTACCTATTGAAATTGATGACTCAACTCCATTGACTTAGGGCACAGGGCAAATAGCTGAAGGAGAATCTAATAATCAAAGTGAAGCTGAGAAAGAACTGGAGGAAATCGCAGAGCCAGCAGTTGAGGTGGTGGTGGAAAAGGAAAAAGAACAGATAACAGAAAAGAAGAGAGCACCAGCTCCATTCCCTCAAAGGCTGGCAAAATATCAGAAGGATGAGCAGTATAAGAAATTCTTGGACATGTTGAAGCAGATACAGGTAAATATCCCATTGATTGATGCACTAAAGGAAATGCCTGGCTACGCTAAAATGATGAAGGACTTGATGTCCAGAAAATTTGACTTCCAAGATCTGGCTACTGTCACTCTTACCCAGACTTGTAGTGCGGTGGTGACACGTCCTATTGCTGAAAAGTTGTTTGACTCAGGGAGTTTTACAATTCCTTGTACCATTGGCAACTTCGCTTTTGCCAAATCCCTATGTGACTTGGGAGCCAGCATTAATCTAATGCCAATAGCCATATATAAAAGACTGGGAATTGGTAGAGCCAGGCCCACCTCCATGATGCTGCAACGTGCTGATAGGACGGTAAAGAGACCGTTTGGTATTCTGGACGATGTGTTAGTGCAAGTGGGGAAATTTGTGTTCCCCGCTGACTTTGTGATCCTAGACTGCCGAGTAGATGAGGAAATTCCCATAATCTTGGGAAGGCCATTTTTGGCCACGAGCAGAGCCCTCATCGATTGTGAGACTGGTGAGCATAAGATGAGGCTCAATGATGAAGAAATCACGTTCAATGTGCAAAAGTCTATGAGGCGACCAAGTGAGTTTGCCAATTGCTCTCTTATTGATGCTGTGAACGTGAACCTGGAAGAAGATAATGTATCCCTAACTGTTGGGGATCCTTTGGCTGCATGTTTGATGAACTTAGATGATATGAACGGCGAGGAGCTAGCAGAATGGGTATTAGCGTTGGACGGAAGAGGGACATGGTCAAGGGCTCTTGAAATTGAACCATTAAACTTGGAAAAGAGAGAGAGCCCACCAGCCAAGCCCTCAGTTGAAGTACCACCCAAGTTAGAGCTGAAGCCTTTACCAGCGCACCTCAGGTATGCATTTCTTGGACCTAACTCTACATTACCGGTTATTGTTTCATCTGGGTTGCTAGATGTGCAGGAACAACAGTTGTTACAGGTACTCTCTGAATGCAGAACTGTCATTGGCTGGACGATGGCAGATATAAAAGGGATCATCTCAGCCTATTGCATGCATAAAATTCTCCTGGAAGAGGGACACAGACCTTCTAGGGAACATCAAAGACGGTTGAACCCAAATATGAAGGAAGTGGTAAAGAAAGAAGTTATAAAGTGGTTAGATGCGGGAATCATTTTCCCCATCTCCGACAGCAGCTAGGTTAGCCCAGTACAGTGTGTACCAAAGAAGGGTGGTATGACAGTAGTAAGGAATGATAAAAATGAGCTGATATCCACTAGAACTGTCACGGGTTGGAGAATATGCATGGATTACAGAAAGTGGAATCTTGCCACCCGCAAAGACCACTTCCCACTTCCCTTCATTGATCAGATGCTCGACCGGTTAGCAGGGAGGTCTCACTTTTGTTTCCTTGACGGGTATTCGGGGTACAACCAAATTTCTATTGCACCGGAGGATAGGGAAAAGACCTCTTTCACATGCCCATATGGGATATTTACCTTCAGGAGAATGCCATTTGGCCTCTGCAATGCACCTGCAACATTTCAACGGTGCATGATGGCCATTTTCACAGACATGGTAGAGGATATTATGGAGGTCTTCATGGACGATTTCTCAGTGGTGGGAAATTCGTTTGATGAATGCCTAGCAAATCTAAAATGTGTACTAAAGAGGTGCATAGAGACGAACCTAGTGCTAAATTGGGAAAAGTGCCACTTCATGGTATAAGAGGGAATCGTCTTGGGACATTTGGTCTCAAGTAAAGGTATACAAGTGGACTGAGCTAAGGTAGAAGTGATTGAAAAACTCCCTCCACCTACATCACTCAAAGCTATTCGTAGCTTCTTGGGACATGCCGGATTCTACCAGCGATTCATCAAGGATTTCTCAAAAATTGCCAACCCTCTCTGTAAGTTACTAGAAAAAGATAACTCATTTGTGTTTTCTGATGATTGCAGGGTAGATTTTGAGGAACTAAAGAAGCAGCTAGTCACTGCACCGATTATATTTGCCCCAGACTGGGAGCAATCGTTCAAACTCATGTGTGATGCAAGTGACTATGTTGTAGGAGCCGTGTTGGGTCAGCGAAAAGATAAGGTAATGCACCCAATTTACTACACAAGTAGGACATTGAGTGGAGCTCAGCTGAATTACACAATAACAGAAAAAGAAATGTTAGCTGTAGTATTTGCATTTGACAAATTTAGGTCCTATTTGATCGGGTAAAAAGTGATCGTATACACTGATCACGCAGCCATTAGATACTTGGTCGAAAAAAAAGAGTCTAAGCCACGGTTAATTCCTTGGGTGCTGCTTTTGCAAGAGTTTGACTTGGAGATTCGTGACCAAAAGGGAACGGAGAACCAAGTCGCTGATCATTTATCACGCCTTGAAGGTGCTGAAAAGGTGCCTGAATCTGAGGATATTCTGGAAACCTTTCCAGATGAGCAGCTGCTAGCCACAAATGTGGGAGAAGTGCCATGGTATGCAGACATTGCTAATTATCTGGCAAGCGGCATTGACCCTTATGAGCTCTCCTCTGTGCAAAAGAAAAGATTTTATCGTGATAGCCGTAACCACTATTGGGATGAACCTTATTTGTTTAAAATTTACATTGATAATATGATCCTGAGATGCGTCCCTGAGATAGAAATATTTGCTATTTTCCAGGCTTGTCACGCAGCTCCTTATGGAGGACATTTCGGAAGAGTCCGAACAGCTGCTAAAGTGTTGGAGGTCGGGTTTTATTGGCCTACAGTGTTCAGAGATGCCTATCAATGGGTGAAGGGCTGTAATGAATGCCAAAGGACGGGAAACATATCCTGTCGTCATGAGATGCCCATGAATCCGATACAAGAGGTAGAAGTATTCGATGTTTGGGGGATAGATTTCATGGGTCCTTTTGTCAGCTCATACGACAATAAGTTTATACTTGTGGCTGTAAATTACATGTCCAAATGGGTAGAAGCTGCATCATTCCCCACCTATGATGCACGAGTGGTGGTGGGGTTCTTAAAGAAGAATATATTCACCCGCTTTGGGACCCTAAGGCCATTATAAGTGATGGAGGCACGCATTTCTGCAATCGTATTTTCGAAAATTTGCTTGCTAAATATGATGTACGTCACAAGGTAGCAACCCTATACCACCCACAAACTAGCGGGCAGGTTGAGGTCTCCAACCGTGAAATAAAGAGTGTACTAACCAAAACAGTTAACGCCACAAGAACTAATTGGGCGAAGAAACTTGATGACGCCCTATGGGCTTACAGAACCGGATTCAAAACACCAATCGGTATGTCTCCATACAAGTTGCTATTTGGTAAGGCATGTCACCTGCCCATGGAATTAGAACATCGAACTTGGTGGGCATTGAAGCAATTAAATCTGGATTTTGATACTACTGGAGGAAATCGAGTAACAGAATTACACGAGTTAGAAGAGTTCAGAGGACAATCATTTGAAAGCACCAGGTTGTATAAGGAACGAATGAAGAGATTACATGATAAAAACATTGTGGAACGATATTTCAAACCAGGAGACAAGGTATTTCTATATAATTCAAGATTAAGATTGTTTCCGGGTAAGCTCAAGTCCCGATGGTATGGCCCGTTTAAAGTGGTCAACGTATTTCCTTATGGTGTTGTGGAGATTACTGCTGAGGATGAGTCTAACACCTTCAAGATAAATGGACAACGATTAAAAAGGTATATGGGAATGAATGAAGCCAATGTGCTGGCTATTGTGCATCTGGGTGAACCTAAAACACTAAACGATCCTTAAATGGCAATTATGTTGTGTCTTGCCGCGACGTTAAATTAGGCGCTTCATAGGAGGCAACCTATTGATTTGTTGTAATCGTCGTACCACGACATTAAATAAGGCTCTTGTTGGGAGGCAACCCAATGCGTAGTTAAATATTATTGTAGCTAGAAGTGTTTCATGTAATTATAGGTACTAACGAGCTTGCAAGTGCATTCGGGCGATAGGATGAGTGTTTTCACATGACGGAAGGTGAGGACATAGTGGGGGTCAAGCAGGCCTTAAGCCTATAACGCCTAACAAAAGCCAGGAGACCCCAGGCGTTAAGACCCAAATGCCTGGCTAACGCCAGGGGGCCTCTGGCGTTATGGGAGTAACACCTGGCTGATGCCAGGGGGCTGGCCTTAGGTGCCAAATTCCTGGCTAACGCCAGGGTGCCCAAAATTTTTGATTAAAACACCCGAATAACGCCAGTTAAGTCCCCTCTTCTTATTTCTACATCTCCCAACTCTCTCTCAAGCAACTTTTAACTCCCTAGCACAAATCTTCACTAAAATTAAGCCTTCTCTACATGGATTGTCTCTCATAATCACACCAAAACACATCCCACGATTTGCACACATCACACGATTTGCAAAGATTAAATTTCGTGAGGTACTTAATCCGCCTAAAACACATCAATATTTGAGGTATGATTCTAATCCTATCCTTTATTAACTCGAATTTACACATATGAAAGGTGTATCCTTGATTTCATGGTGAAGTTTTGTTGGTTTTCTAAAGTTCTTGGTCATGTTGTATGTGTTATGAACCCCAATTCCCAAAACCCCTTAGGATTGGGCTGAAATTGTGAGGCTAAGTGGTGTTATGGAATCACAAAAAGATTTGGGTGAATGAGGCAGTCCATCACTTCCATATGAGCTTTAATGGCAGTTTTGCCAGTCAAGTGCTCAATGTAATGCCTCAATGGCAATACATGTCCCGTTTGGAGCCCGAGTCTCCGGGAAACACACCACTAATGTCATGCATTGTGAATTCCATGGAATTTTAAGTGGAAAGTGGCTCATGAGAAGCCAATTGGTAGAATTGTGTGTCAAATGCCATACACTTGCCAAGGTGAAGTCTGAGTAACCTTGGCAAAGTGAGAAAACGGATAGTATATACTTTGCGACACTCACTCACTACTCATAAATTGTGCAAATCCAACGATGCTACCCAGAAGAGCCACCAGCAAGGGAAAGGCCACATCTTCAGCCCTACCGCAAACCAAATCAAAACCCCCACCACCTCGAAATAAAAGAAAAGAGGGAGATTCTACTTCTAGCATGACTGGTGAGGAAGCAGTAGTTGTTGTGGCTGCTATGAGGCGGAAACCCGTTGGCCAAAGGGAATATGGTCTCAACAACATACCAGCACAATCCAAGAAATGGTATTCACTTTGCAAGCCTAAGCATGTCCATCCTGAAGGGGCCATTAAGGAAGGGAGTCTTAGAACTAAATTCCCGGCAATATGGAGGAGCGTCCATGAATTGGGTCTGGGATATGTTTTCAAACATCATGGTGATATCAATCTCAACTTAGTCCGGGAATTCTATGCAGGATTTGATCCTAATGATAAGGAAGAATTGGTGCCAATTCGTGGGCATTTGGTGGATTTTTCGGCCAAGGCCATATGCGACTTTCTAGGTGCACCAAATGTTCCGGTGGAGCCTCTTGAACAATTCATTCGACATCCTAATTATACAGAGGTTAGGCACACGCTGTGTGGGGTTGAGTCCAGGGCTTCTTGGATTCGGGATAGAGCCACCAATCGACATAAAAGGTTTCCCAAGAAAAAGATGAAGGCTGAAACACAAGTATGGCTGAAATTGATCAATGCACGGATATTACCATGCAACCATTATACCTTAATAAGCCGAGAGAGTATTTGTGTGCTATTCTTCCTCATGACGGGGCAGCAAGTAAATGTGGGTCATCTGATACGATATCAAATGGGATTGGTGCGTTCTAGTAACAGAATTGATCGGATCCCTTTCCCCAATTTCTTGACTCAGTTCCTGCTAATTTCAAATGTAGCGGTTGAGCCCAACTTTGACCACATTATTGATCAACAACTGACTAAGGAATCAAACATCACTGGTTTAAGACTGAAAGAAGAGTCTTCCCTGACAACCGTTGAGCGTAATGTGCGAGACGATTGCTTCATGGCCCATCTCTATGGGATGATGGATTTACAATTGCGCATAGGAGGTTGTCCAGCATCACCAGAGGAAAGTTATGAGTTGGATCAGAGATACCCACTCAATGCACATGCGCAGCAAATGATACGAGCGGGTGAGGGGTACAGACTCCCAGATGATGAAGATATAAACACTCCTGAAGATTCTGATGCGGAGCCGCTGCGCTCTGAGGAGGAAGATGATGAAGAATATGAATATGAAGAGGAATGGAGAGCGTCCGATGATGAAGACACTTAATGACCAGGGAGTTCTTGCGCCATACTTTTATTTCTTGATGTGTCTTTACATGATGCACTGAGGACATTGCATGAATTAGGTGTGGGGTGCTGTATATATCTGTTTATGGTTTTGTATTGTATTTAAGTTTTAAATGTGGTTTTCCTGCATTCTTTTTATTTTAGGTTAAAAAGAAAAGAAAAAAAAAATATATATATATATATATATATATATATATATATATATATATATATATATATGTGGACTTTTCCCGACGATGGACCTCCTAGACAGTTTTCTTGAGGGAAGTGAGTCTAAAATAAAAACACCAAAAAGATTTTTTTTAGGTAGTGTAGTAATTCCCCCTTGGTTTTTCTTTCAACCACGGTTCTTTTCCAAGGGTTTTAATTGAACCGGGTGTAGGTAGTTTTTAATTTTTAGGAGTAGTAACCACATGGTTGAGGGCTTAATAGTAGCAATATCTCGAAACCTGCTAATGCCTTGAGAATAGTCAGTACTATGGTTGTGACACTTACGCTCAATCTTTTGACTCCAGGATAAATACCTTAAATCAGGAATTCTTAAGATTTGCTTAACTGCTTTGACTGGAGTGTCGTGATAGATCCGATCCTGAGTGAGCTATGTGCCATGTGTGTGTGAGATTTGTATGTTGTTCTGTGCATTGCATCTGATATCTAGAACTTGCCCCGTGTGTGTGCAAAGCGAAATAGAAGTTTTGTTCAGTCGTGGAAGGGATATAGGCATTTCTTTATTGAGCCAGCCATATATATTCTATCCACCTAATTGTTATGTATCGTAGTAACCCAGTTGAGCCTATAATCCTATTTCTTTGGAAACCACATTACAAGCCATACCCCTTTGTTTGTATCGATCATATATTGAACCTTGTCACCTCTCGTAAGCACTAGAAATGTGATGAAATACGGAAAAGTTAAAGTGTGGGGTGGTAGGTTGGTTTTTTAGGGGAACAATTGAAATAAGGATAAAGGTGCAATGTTTTGAAAAAGTAAGAGTCACTTAGAAAAAAAAAAGAAGAATAAAATAGTTGTATTGTTGTGAAAAAAAAACAAAAAAACAAAAACAAAAATATATAGTATGTGACAAGTGGTGACTCTTAATGTATTTGTGCTTAAAGAAGTATGGGGTATTAACATTGATGTGAAGGTGGAGTTGGTTTGATATAAGTGTGAGGTTGAAAAGCTAAAGTATGTGTATTAAAGTGCTTAGGGAGGTCTAGCCATTCTTATATCTTNTTAGAGTAGTGAGTGGATTATGAATAAAGCATGGTATATGTGAGTCGACTATTGAGGCGAGGATGTCACACCTCTATGCTTGAACTATTTTAAATATTCTTGGTATAACGTGTTAAGGGATTTACTTAATAAGTGGTGGACATGAGTGTAGTTTGATTGCTCGAGGATGAGCAAGAGTTTAAGTATGGGGTGTTTGATGTGTGGCTAGAATTTATGGTTTAACATGTTATAGCCTTACATTTTATGTGCGTTAATGATAAAAATACACGTCGTATGTGCCTAATGGGGTTTATTTTATGTGTAGGTGAATTGGAAACGGAAGTCGAGTTGAATGGGAGCATAAACATCAAAAATACGCTCAAGAGTCGAAAAGGAGTGACCCGGGCTATAGCCGGGCGGTTTGGCCCTAAAGCCAGGGTAAGCCTGGCGTTAGTGGGGCGTTTGGCTCTTAAAGCCAGGGTAAGCCTGGCATTAATTGGCCGTTAGAGCCCAAACGCCAGGCCTGCCCTGGCGATAAGGGGGCATTTGGGGCTTAACGCCTGGGTTCCTGTCCGGTCAATTCCGAGTTTTAAAGATTTTAAGTGTTTCTCGGTTGGAATAGGAGTCCCCTACACGATTAGGGCTTATCCTAAACATATAAATAGACCCAAGAACTCAACTTGAAGAGGAAGGAGGCCATTAGAGAAAAGAACAACGTGTGGATTACTACTCAGTGAAGCAAACATTGATTTTCATAGCTTTTACTTATTATTTTGTAGTTCAATTATGCAAGTTATTTTAGAATTGGTTCTTATGAATATGAGTAGCTAAGTTTCTTAATCTAGGGTTTTGGTGGAACCCGTTTGGGGATAAACTTATGGTGATATTAATATAGTTTGGTTGATTGTTCATCTCTATTTGTTCAACTACGTTCTTGTTGTAGTTAATTGAATGGCCATCAATTAGCTGTGCCTTTTTAGTATGTATCTACTTGAGAAAGAGTGCATATTTAGGTAATTGTCTGAACAACACCACTCCCATAGTATAGACGAAAGTCATAACCGAGGGTTTAGAGGTTGGATTAGAGATAACGATAC
>ML436682.1:0-54757 GCA_005239525.1 Nicotiana knightiana | reverse complement strand
ATTATTTTGTAGTTCAATTATGCAAGTTATTTTAGAATTGATTCTTATGAATATGAGTAGCTAATTTTCTTAATCTAGGGTTTTGGTAGAACCCGTTGGGGGATAAACTTATGGTGATATTAATATAGTTTTGTCCATTGTTCATCTCTATTTGTTCAACTATGTTCTTGTTGTAGTTAATTGAATGGCCATCAATTAGCTGTGCCTATTTAGTATGTATCTACTTGAGAGAGAGTGCATATTTAGGTAATTGTTTGAACAACACCACTCCCAGAGTATAGACGAAAGTCATAACCGAGGGTTTAGAGGTTGGATTAGAGATAACGATACCTCGGGTGCAATCTAAAGTGAACTGTATTGCAATCTAGCTAGCGTAACTTGAGAGAGTGCGTCTAGTAAATTATCATAATTACTTGAGAGAGATTTATGGTAGATAGAGTGTTCATGATTGATAGAGATAATTAAGCAAGCTATACTAAGTATCCGAGAAGTAAGTTCACCAATGGGGGAAACCATAACCTTAGACCTTTATCATAATTGTTTACAACACATTGTTAGTAATCGTTAGTTATTATTATTGTCAGTAGAACTAGTAAAACATCACCAATTTATATTCAAAAAGTCTTGAGAGAATTGATTGAGTAAAAGTTGCGTATTCTAAAGACTTGATTGATACGTAAATTCCCTGTGGGATCGACTCTGGGCGTAATACCCCGGATTATATTTGCAGCGCCCGCTTAGTCTTTTATTAGACATAGTTGAGCGTGATCAGTGCTCGTGTGTTTTCTAAGATTGATTTGGGATCGGGTTATTATCAGTTGAATATTCGGGCCTCAGATGTTCCGAAGACTGCATTTCGTACCAGATATGGCCATTACGCGTTCTTGGTGATGTCCTTTGGTTTGACTAATGCCCCAACAGTATTCATGGACTTGATGAATAGGGTATTCAGGCCATATATTTATTCCTTCATCATCATCTTTATTGATGACATCTTGATTTACTCACGGAGCCTGGGCGAGCATGAACATCATCTGAGAGTTGTGCTCTAGACCTTGCGGGAACAAAAGTTGTATGCTAAGTTCTCCAAGTGTGAGTTCATGTTGGATTATGTGGCATTCTTAGGGCATGTGGTATTCGGAGAGGGTATCAAGGTTGATCCTCAGAAGATTGAGACATTTCAGAGTTGGTCGCGTCCTATTTCAGCTACAGAGATCAGGAGCTTTTTGGGCCTAGCTATATTGGTAAAAAAGAGTCTCACACATAAGCTGACTCTTGACAACTCAGATAGTGTAACGACCCGGCCAGTCGTTCCGTGAGATTAACCCTNGGTTGGTTCGGGTTCAGAGTGGTCATGATGAAAATTTAGGCAATTAGTCTCTCAAAGTAGCCTAATAGTTGAGAAAGTAAACTGAGAATTGACTTATTGGTAAACGACCTCGGAATGCGGATTTTATGGCTCGGATAGCTTCGTTAGGTGATTTGGGACTTGGAGTGTGTTCAGAATATTTTTGGGATGTCCGGTGAAGAATTAGGCTTGAATTGGCGAAAGTTAGTTTTTGGCGATTTTCGGTCGGCAGTGGAAAATAGGCTATCGAGGTCGGAATGGAATTCTGGAAGTTGGAGCAGGTTCGTAATGTCATTTTGGATATGTCTGCAAAATTTCAGGTCAATCGGAGGTGTTTTGGTTGGTTTCGGCGTAGTTGGAAAAATTTGGAAGTTTCAAAGTTCATAGGCTTGAATTTGATGTAAATTTTGTGTTTTCGTGTTGTTTTTGGTATTTCGAAGGCTCGACTAAGTTGGAAAAATGCTATGGGGTGTGTTGGTATGTTTGGTTAGGGTCCCGAGGGGCTCGGAATTTATTTCGGATGGTTAACGGATCGATTTTGGCACTTGGCTGGTTTGTTGGTGTTTCTGCAGCAGAGTTTTACTCTATGCATTCGCGGAAGGGGGGCTCGCGTTTGCATAGAGTGTTTGGTGCAAGGGGGGCCAGTTGTTCAATGCGTTCGCGGGAGAAAGGATGCGAACGCAGAGTGTTAGAGCTGGGTGGTCATCGCGAACGCGGGGGTGTGTGTGCGTTCGCGTATAGTTGTGAGTCGTTTGAGGACCCCCAGGCCTTTGACCTATGTGTTCATGGGTCAGAGGGTGCGTTCGCGAAGGCCTGGGGGTAGCAGTTCTTCGCGTTTGCGGGTTTGGAGCCGCGTTCACGTAGAGCTAAATTAGGGGCCTGTTGGATTTTTCTATGCGAATGCGGTCCTAGTGACGCGTTCGCGATGAAGAAAAATGAGTTGGGCAGAAAGTTTTTAAGTTCTAATCGGGGGTTTTTGGCCATAACTCAATATTCCATTAGAGAGCTTGGGAGAAGGAGGATTTGGACGAGATTTTTAGTGGGGTTCTTGTGGTAAGTGTTCTTCAATCATTTTTGGTTTAGTTTCATGAATTTGTCTTGATTTTCACCATGCAATTTGAGGAATTAAGTAGAGAATTTGGAAAAAATGGGAGGAAAGATTTGGAACTTTCTTTTGGTAATTTTAGTGGGAAATTGTGGTCCGATTTTGATGTTCTTGGTATGTACGGACTCGTGGGAGGATAAGGGTTCTTGTGATGTAATTTTTATCGGGTTCTGACACGTGGGCTCGGGGCTCAGGTTTGGCTGAATTTCGAGATTCTTGTTTAATTTGATGATTTTCGATTGGGTTTAGTTCCTTCGATATATATTGATGATGTTAAACTGGTTTTGGCTAGATTCGGAGCAATTGGGAGCCAATTTGAGGGGAAAAAGCATAAGAGACTAGTGTTGTAGCCCGGTAGAGGTAAGTAATGGCTATAAATCTTGTCCTGAGGGTATGAAACCTCGGACTTCGTATTTCTTACTGTTTCTAGAATGGCGCACATGTCGGATGAAGAGTATGTGGCGCGTACTAACTTTTGGATTGGACTAGGTCCTCTCCGCGGCGACTAATGAGTTGCATATTTACTCAAAACCTTATGTTAATTATTTCTAAAGAATTGTGTAATATTTGGGCTGTGAGCCATGTTTGGGGCCTAGTGCCGATCTGTTTCAACCCCTTGGGGGCTATTTTACTGATATTCTCACTACTTTGAAACTATGATTTTTCACTCAGTCTTTCTTGTGAAATTGTTGACACTCCTATTTGATGATATTACGATTTCTTGAAATGAAATACTAATTGGGTTGAGAACCCCGTTTTATTTATGGCCTGAGTGGCATGTTGAGAGTGTTTGACTGAGTGCGGCCGAAGGCCAATGTTGTGAGGATATTTATGATATGAGACAGGCCGATAGCCTGAGAGTGATCGATGCCATGATATGGCTGTTTATTTAGCGCTTGGGCTGAAGAAGGCCCTCCAAAGTCGGAGTTTGTACACACCCCCAGTGAGCGCAGGTACCTACTGAGTGCGAGTGTCGAGTGCCGAGGGCCTAGTGCCGAGTGACGAGTGATTGGGAGGTATGAGTGACTGTGAGGTGCTGAGTGACCATGAGGTGTTGAGTGACTGATTATGAGTGACTATGAGGCATGCCCGAGGGGCTGATTATGATACATGTTTTTTCCCGAGGGGCTACTGATGATTTTACTACTTTCACTCTAAGCTTATGAAATATGTTTGCCCGAGGGGCCTCTATATGATTCATTTCATTTTTATACTAGACCTTTCGGTTGAAGTTGTTGAAAAATATACATTTTAAAAGGGTTTTTCGGAAGTTGATTTTTAAGGCCTAACGATTTCATACATCTATGTTATACTATTTGAAAGTGAGGCTGTGTCTCTTGTGATTTGATGACATTGATTTTATGTGTTCTTGCTGCTCAGACCTGATTTATTTTTATTACTACTGAGTTGGTGTACTCACATTACTCCCTGCACCTCTGTGTGCAGATTCAGGAGCAGACATCGAGCATTAGCCTTTATTCCGCAGCGGAGCCAGATTTGCGGGATATAGAGGTAGTTGTCCAGCGTTCGCAGCATCTCTATTTTTCCCTCCCTGTTGTATCTTCATTTCATTCATAGGTTTTGTATTATGACAGTATATTATGACTTATTCTTCTAGATGCTCATGACACGTTGGCTCCGGGTTTTGGGGTTGGCAGTATTGTATTATGATGACCTACTTTATTCAGTAGTTTCTGTATATTTATGAAATGCTCAGATTTTTGGAAATGGGATTTTAAAATAAATTGTGAACATGCGATATATTGGCTAGCCTAGTTCCACGATAGGCGCCATCACGGCCGGCTTAGGATTTGGGGTCGTGACAGACAGCTACATGGATCAAGGAAAATGCGACACATGAATATGAACAACATGGAACGATGTATATAACAGGCATAGTACTAAACTCATAATAGAAGAAGATATCATTGCTCGTTCGAGAGATGAAGATCATTCTAGATCCAAACGTCCTGAATCAGAGAGAAGATCAGGTAAAAACAGGTACGATCCTTACTTAGGACCCTCGGGACGTGACACTCATCCCAGGTTCGAAAACACTAGACCACCAGGAAGAGACGTAGGCTTATCATCATCTATATCTAGAAAAGATCGAGAGGAATGGCCTAGAGGTAATACCCGAATTGGGGATCATACCTTTAATGTAAGTACTACTGAACTTGTCTCAATATTGAGGAAAATGGGAGACAAGGTTAAGTGGCCCAAAGAGATGCGATCGAATCCAAATAGGAGGAACTCAGATCACCGGTGTGAATTCCATAATGATCATGGGCACAGGACCGCGGATTGCAGATTTTTACAAGGTGAAATAGAACATTTATTGAAACAGGGCTATTTAACAGAATTGTTTAGTGATAAAGGTAAACAGGCATATACGAAGAACAGACAGGAGCCCCCAAAGCCTCCTTCTCCAAAGCGAACCGTCAACATGATACATGGAGGAGAGGAAGTAAACAGAATAGTTTGCCAATTATCATCAAAGGTCACAATTGCCCATGGAAAGTGGGTTCGAGAAGATCCAACTGAAGATGAAATAACCTTTGACGATGCAGATTTTGGTGGACTAATGCTTCCCCATAATGATGCCCTGGTAATATCCTTACTCATTCATGACACTAACGTTAAAAGAGTGTTGATTGATCCAGGTAGTTCAGTCAATATCATCTTGTTAAGAGTCGTGGAAGAAATGCTAATGGAAAATCAGGTGATCCCAAAGGCACGAGCCATATCAGGGTTTGATAACTCTACAGTGATAACCAAAGGAGAGAGATTGAACTTAGCACTTACGCTGAGGGAGTGGCTAAAAACACTAAATTCCAAGTCATTGATACTGACATGTCTTATAATGTTATTATGGGAAGGCCATGGATCCATGATATGAAGGCAGTACCGTCCACCTTGCACCAGGTAATAAAATTCCCATTAGAATGGGGAATCAGACAAATTAGAGGTGATCAACAAACTTCCAGAAATATAAATTCAATAGCACTTTACAACAAAAAAGATACGGAAGATAGAGAAATCTTCCAAACAGATGTCAACGGCCAGACAGGTACGGAAAAAGTTTCTGACCAAACATGTACAAAAGAAGTAAATATTCAAACAGGTACAGGAGAAGATACCAACGAGACGAATCATATTACTACGGGAAGTGTGCTGGATCACACAGACATAGATTCTAGACCAGACCTCATTCATGAACCGGAAGAGGACGAACATATCAAAACAACCACGGAAGAGCTCGAGGTTGTTCTATTATTTGAACAAAAACCTGAACAAAAAGTGTATATAGGCACGAGGTTGACCCCCAAACGAAAAGGTACGTTAATTGATTATTTAAAGGCTAACGCAGATTGTTTTGCATGGTCCCATTCAGACATGACATGTATTCCACCAGAAGTGATGACTCACAAACTAAATGAAGATCCATCCTTCGTACCTGTTAAACAGAAAAAAAGAAAGCAAGGACCATTCAAAAATCAAGTGATTGACGAAGAAGTTCAAAAACTCTTGAAAATCGGTTCGATACGGTAGGTAAAGTACCCTAACTGGTTAGCTAAAACAATGGTGGTCCCTAAAAAGAATGACAAATGGAGGGTGTGTGTAGATTATACTGATTTAAATAAAGCATTCCCCAAAGAGTCATTCCCATTGCCACATATCGATCAGATGATTGATGCTACCGCAGATCATGAATTATTAAGTTTTCTAGATGCATATTCTAGTTATAACCAGATTAAAATGGATCCCTCAGACGAGAAAAAAAACCTCCTTCCTTACGAACATGGGGACTTACTGTTATAAAGTCATGCCTTTTGGCTTAAAGAATGCTGGAGCCACCTATCAGAGGTTAGTGACTAAAATGTTCCAAGAACATCTAGGAAAAACAATGGAAGTCTACATTGATGATATGTTGGTAAAATCAACACAAGCGGAAGATCATTTCCAGCATCTCTTTACTACTTTTGATATTTTACGCGGGCATAATATGAAGTTAAATCCAGAAAAATACGCTTTTGGAGTACGATCAGGTAAATTTTTGGGTTTCCTTGTATCTAACAGAGGAATAGAGGTAAATCCAGCTCAAATTAAAATTATAGAGGAAATACATGATATTTTAACAAATAAAAAAGAAGTTCAAAGACTAACAGGAAGAATAGAAGCTTTGTGAAGATTTATTTCTAAATCTTTCGAAAAAAAATTTATATTCTTTTCAGTTCTTAAAAAGCAGAATCCGTTCGAATGGACTGAAGAATGTCAACAAGCCCTCAAGAATCTGAAGATTTATCTATCAAAACCACCGGTGCTTTCAAATCCAAAAGAAGGGGAAAGATTGTACATCTACCTGGTTGTTTCAGAAATTGCTATAAGTGCAGTACTGGTAAGAGAAGAAAAAGGTAAGCAATCACCTATCTATTATGTAAGTAAAACTTTGCTAGATGCTGAAACTAGATATCCACATCTAGATAAGTTAGCCTTGGCTTTAATGATGGCATCCAGAAAATTACGTCCTTATTTTCAATGTCACCTAATCATTGTTGTGACTTCATATCCTTTAAGAAATATATTACATAAACAAAAATTGTAAAGAAGGTTAGCCAAATGGTCCATAGAATTAAGTGAGCATGAAATAATATATCAGCCTAGAATAGCAATTAAATCTCAAATATTAGCTGATTTTGTTGCTGACTTTAGCAAAAGTATTATCCCTGAGGTAGAAAAAGAGTTACAACTCTTTAACGAAGTTAATCAAGGTCTATGGACCCTATTTACGGACGGCTCTTCCAATATAAAAGGTGTCGGTTTATAATGCACGAAGGGTAATGTCGTGCCATGATTTGTGAGTGATAATGCACGAAGGGTGATGCCGTGTAATATTATGAGAGAGTTAAGGCATAAAGGGTGATGTCGTGCCATTCTATTGTTTCATATGGTGAGATTGAGAGTAAAAGCACGAAGGGTGATGCCGTGTAGTTTTCCTTTGCTGTATTATTTGCTTAATTCTTATAAGGCATATTGATTGATTCTGTCGTATCCCTATTTCTTATTCCTTAGATTGTGAACCCCTCAGCATGTCCCATTCCCGGGATCAATGCTTCTCTGAACACCTGCTTTGATCTTTTCTCCACTTCACACTCTGGTTTTTCTGATTCTCTTCATAAGAAGAAAAGTAAAAAAAAATGAAGGTTTTTTGAAGCGAACGCAATGATCGATTGTTGAGATTCTGCAAAAGAAGGAGAATTTGGTGTAGTTTTCTGATAATATTTCAAGGTTCAGCCAGCTAGACCAACAGTTAGCACAGGTAGCAAAGAAAGAAGAGAGAATTTGAGAGTGTGTGTGTATTCTGAACTTACTGTTCATGTGTTGAGAGGAAAAAACAAAAGTGTATATATAGAAATTTAATAGTAGAACAAAATAAAGTAAAGGAATCAGCAATCAGTCAATTAAGGAAATCATAGAGTCACAGAATCCAATCACATAAGGATTCGGAATAGACCTCCCTTAATTAGGGGTAATTGATCAAATGGCAATAACAGAGGAGTTTAATTAAGGCAAGAATCCCAATCATACTAAATAAAGGATCAGTATAATCACAAAATTATACGGGCAACCAGTTAAGGCATAGACGGCCAAGTAAATTCATAAACAAGGAAACAAACAAGATTTATGCATACGAATCTCTAATGGAGTAAAGCAATCAGCAAAACTTTCAAAATAACACTGATTTCCGGAAAGAATTACTCAACTTCCATAAATAGAAATTAGACTAAGTGAAACCTCACAGAAACATAGAACCTAGCCGGAGAGAGCAGGTTCGTACCCTGACAGAGGTTAATTAGGGAAAAACTACAAAATTACTGGACTTAACAAGGAATAATGTTTAAGTCCAAAAAAATAGAGCAAAGTAATACGATTTAACACAGAAAGAACCCAAAATCGAAGCAAAGGTTGGAAAAATCAGTGTATCACATAAAATCAACTAAGAATTGTGAGACCTAAGCAACCTAGTGCTCTGATACCAACTTGTCACGACCCAAATTACCAACCTTAGAGATCGTGATGGCGCCTAATACCACACTTGCTAGGCAAGTCAATGTTAGAGTTTGCTTAACTATTTCCTTTAGTTAACCATTTAAACTGGATAAAATAATTTTAAATTAAACTTGATCTAATGGCTTTCAACAAATCATTCTAAATATAAAATAATAAACAATAAGTTAAACCGAGCCACGAACTAATTATATAAATAAACCTAGAACTACCCCAAATTCTGGTGTCACAATTCACAAACTACTAAAGAATACTACAAATGATGGGCTGAAAGAAATAGTACAACTGTCCTGAATATAATAAAACAGTCTTATAAAAAATGGGAGAAGACTCACGGGATCTGCGAACGCCGGCAGATATACCTCGTGTCTCCGAAAAAATGAATAGTCGCTCTGAATATCTCTACCGGTGGTCGGTACCTGAATCTGCACAAAAGAGTGCAGAGTGTAGTATCAGTACAACCAACCCCATGTACTGAGTAAGTGTCGAGCCTAACCTCGACGAAGTAGTGACGAGCTACGGCGGGGCATTAACAACATATAACCTGTGAAAATAATATATGAAGCAAGAAGGAAAAGTCTAAACAAATAAATGAACACTGCAACATCAATAAAATAACTCAACCGCCTGTTTCCAGGTCTCAGCTATAATCAATACTCAAGTAAATCTCCAAGTTTCCAAACTTTACTTTAAAATAATCACATGTACGAAATATAAGAAAAACCTTAGAGTAAAATAAGAATTTCCAAATCCTTAAAATTTAAAGATCAGTAAAACATCATCATTCTCCATTTTCACTGTCTTGTTGTGGCGTGCAACCTAATCCCACCTATTCACCCTTATCGCAATCAATTTATTCACCCTTATCACAATCAATTATCCACCCTTATCACACCCCCCTTATCACAATCAGTTTTGTTTATTCATCAAAAACTTTCACAGTGCAGGCCAAGCCTTTCACAACACTTTTATATCAACAATTTCAAACAGAAAACAGTATAGCTCGTAAGCTTTAAACAATATCATCCCACAATAAAACCAACCAAAATATATATATCACCTCCATAACACTGTCAACCCAACTCAGTCTTTATGTACCATGATAAAATCGAGAGAATAGCCAACACTTTTAGCACACTTACAACAACAATTGGAAATAATCAATTGAGGTCAAATAACCACGTGAATCTCAACAATCACAAAACAGTTAAACAGCATTTCTCGCAACTTCCTCAATAATATCAAAATGAAACCGACATGAACTTAAATATATATATACTTCGTAAAAACAATGCCAAACCGCTCAACTGTTTTGTACCACAAGGAAACCAGCTAAAACAATCAATACTCTTTCCACAATAACCACAACAATATTTAACAACAAAATAATAAGGCCAAGTAGTCATAGAAACAATAATGAACAATTAAGATAAGAATCAATTAAGTTGGAAACGAGAAAGAAATCATGTTTAACAGGAAATATAGTGGTGCATAGATACTCGTCACCTCACCTATACACCACACACATGCATTTCACATAGCAAACAAGTGGGGGTTCCTATTCCCTCAAGTCAAAGTTAAACCAAACACTTACCTCAATTTCGTAGGTCACTCACTGCTCAATTATGGCTTTTCCTTTAGAATCTTGCTCTAACTTGCTTGAATCTAATCATAATTAACTCAATATCATTAATTAAGGATAAAGGAACTAAATTTATTGAAAATTAAAAAAATTTCTAAGTTTTCTCAAAAAAAGAGAAAACCCGACCCCGGGCGCGCTTGGTCTAAACTCGGGGTTCGGACCAAATTATGTTTACCCATTCACCCACGAATCCAAATATATAATTAGTTTCGAAATCCGACCTCAATTCGAGGTAAAGATTCAATTTTACAAAATTCCCTAATTCTACCCAAACCCTAAATTTTTACCATGAAAATTCTTAGTTTTTGATTTAAAAGTGATGAAAAACAATGAGTAATTGAAAGAGTAAAGTTTATAATTGATTACCTATGACTTGGGGATAATATTTGATGAAGAAACTCGTTCCTAGGGCTGTGGGGTTCGAAAATTTGAAGAAGAAGAAGAAGAAGTTTGTCCGTTTTATATATATTTTTCTATCAGCTATTCTGTCTCGTTAATCGTGCCAAATGATCACGAAACTCAATTTTTATGGCTCCAATGGATTCCTTCTGAAATTCTAGTCAAGTTAGTCTTTTGAATCACTCAATTTTACCTTATAACGAAGGAGATATCTAGCTTTTAATATTTGCAAATAGTGCAAATTTTTAATACGCAGTCAGTGGCGATTTCATAATTAACCTGAAAAATCTGGCAACCTTAGTAAAATGACCATAAAATCCTCATACGATGTCCAAATTTGATGATTCTTTTTGCTACGAGTCCATAATTACGATACGGATCTAATACTTCAGTCAAAACAGAAATCGGAGATCATTTGTTCAATATGATATCATTTATTCTTGAAGAAATGACGTCGAAGCATACGAAAGAACGAGCGCAACACAACCCAAACCTATTTGAAACTCACCCGAGCCCTCGGGGCTCTAAACCAAACATTCACGTAAGTCTAAAAGAATTATACGGACTTGATCATGCAATTAAATCATGAAAATAACATGTAAAACTATGAATTAAACCTCAAAACTCATTATTTTTCTCAAGAACACTTAAAGTTCACTATTTATCAACCGGGCGTCTGAATCACGTCAAATAAATTCCGATTCTCACCAAATTTCGCAGGCAAGGCTTAAATATCATAACAAACCTGTATCGAGCTCCGGAACCAAAATACATGCCCAATACCAACGGTTTCTAACGTTAATTCATTTCTTTATTTCATTAATAATTCAGCAAAACAATTTCTTTCAAAAATTGATTTCTAAGGCTTAGGACATCGGAATTCAATTCCGGACATACGCCCAAGTCCCTTATTTTACTACGGACCTCCCGGGATCATCGAAACATGGATCCAGGTCCGTTTTCTCAAAATGTTGACCAGAGTCAACTTTTATCAAATTTTAACTCTAGAAATTACTATTTCTCATATCTTCACATAAAAGCTTTCCGGTTTCACGCCCGGACTGTGCACGCAAATTGAGGTATTTAAAATTAATCTTTTTAGGGATATTAAGACTAGAATGATTCTAAATTTATAGAATGACCCCTTGGATCATCACAATCTCCACCTCTAAAACAAATGTTCGTCTTAGAACGGACATAGAAAGTTACCTGAAATGGTGAACAAGTGTGGATATCTACTCTGCATGTCCGACTCGGACTCCCAAGTAGTTGCCTCAACGGGTTGGCCTTTCCACTGCTCTCGAATTGAAGGATAACTCTTAGACCTCAATTGACGAACCTGCCGGTCTAAAATGGCTACCGGCTCCTCCTCATAAGTCAAGTTCTTTGTCCAATTGGACAGAGCTGAAATCTAACACGTGGGATGGGTCGCTATGATATTTTCGGAGCATAGACACATGGAATACCAGATGAACAGAGGATAACCCTGGAGGCAACGCAAGTCTATAAGCTACCTCCTCCACCCTATCAAGAATCTCAAACGGCCCGATATACCTAGGTCTCAACTTGCCCTTCTTCCCAAACCTCATAACACCCTTCATGGGTGATACCCGAAGCAATACTCCCTCTCCAACCATGAATGCCACATCACAAACCTTACGATCAGCATAACTCTTTTTCCTAGACTGAGCTGCACAAAGTCTCTCCTGAATGATCTTGACCTTATCTAAGGCCTCATGAACTAAATCTGTAACCAATAACCGAGCCTCTCCCAGCTCAAACCATCCAACTGGCGATCTACACCGCCTGTCATATAATGCCTCGTAAGGAGCCATCTGAATACTCGACTGATAACTATTGTTATAAGCAAACTCCGCTAACAGCAAGAACTGATCCCAAGGACCTCCAAAGTCGATAACACAAGCGCGGAGCATATCCTCTAAAATATGAATAGTACGCTCGGACTGCCTGTCCATATGAGGATGAAATGTTGTACTCAAATCAACCCGTCTACCTAACTCACGCTGAACTGCCCTCCAAAAGTACGAAGTAAACAGCGTACCCCGATCAGAAATGATAGACACAGGCACACCGCAAAGGCAAAAAATCTCTCGAATATATATCTTTGCCAACCGCCCCAAAGTATAAGTACTTTCTGCTGGAATGAAATGTGTTGATTTAGTCAGCCTATCCACAATAACCCAAACTGCGTCGAGTCCAATACGAGATGCATCATAATACACCGTGAAAGAACCTGAACCTGATGCTAACACCAACACCGGTGCTGAAGTCAAGGCTGTCTTGAGCTTCTGAATTCTCGCCTCACACTCGTCTGACCATTTGAATGGGGCACCTTTCTGAGTCAATTTAGTCATACGGGCTGATATAGATGAAAACCCCTCCACAAAACGACGGTAGTAACCCGCCAAACCCAAGAAACTCCTGATTTTCGTGGTTGTAGTGGGTTTAGGCCAGTTCTTGATTACCTCTATTTTCTTAATAGTTGTTCATAGCCAATTATAGAATTATCAAATAGATTCACGTTAACAATAATCTCCTTTCCAACCTTCACAATACTGATAACGAGATACGATGCTTGAAGACCTCGTAATTATATACCCGAATTAACGTGTCTCATTTAACGCCACATGGGCGGGCACCTTCCTTGTAGGTTAAGGCTCAATAATTATAGCACGAATTTTGGCAATTTATGCACAGTTAGTTAATTAATTAATGCATCCATTTATTCATTTACTTATTTATTTATTTTTTATTATTATTATTATTTTATACGTAAGTTGTTGAATAAGCCTAACAGGCATGACTCCCTACCAGTACTATAGTAAAGTTTTAACTCACAAGGGAGAATTTAAACACAAGAATTTCCATCACAAGGGCCTCGTCCTTACATAACTTCCACCGCGGCTCGTAGCCCAATTTAAACATCTCAAATCATATTAAAATGCGAGGATCTCGTCCTAAATTCTGAATCACAAGCAACACGTGTATCGTGCCAATCGAAACATTCCATTTCCTTCCTTTAACTATTTTCCGTTAAACAAAATTACAACATGTAATGATAGACACAGTTATCTCCATAGAATTTCTCAATACAAGTATTCACATAAGTAGATTTTAGAGTTACGAGGCTCACCCGAGAGTGGAGCATATTATAAGAATTTTATTAGATACGCATAACTGTATTAAGTTCAAGAAATAATCACTTTATAATAACTGGAGATTGTTCTTGTAATGACACCATTTAATGTAACGACCTCAGCCATACCATATAGAGTATATCAACAGGCTGGGTCTCCACCTCTAGAAATCTAACCTCCACCATCAACATTCCGACTCCTTTTTCCATAGCTGGTCATTTGAGTTGAGCTATAACTGCAATGGAGCACGTAGCCTGGGTGTTCTGATGAAATATGACTCTCCAAAGTCTAGGACAATTTCTATCACTCGCCGAAATGAAGTATCAACCTGATGGCATGTTCTGATATTGTCATGGTGACCTGACACAATCGTTCAAACCTTATGCGCCATGCATTATGGAGAGTCCGATAAACAACCCTTTCAATAGCATTTATGAGAACTGAGTCAAGTAGCTGATGTTGCATTTGCTGGTCGCCCTCTTCATGGGTTTGCTACAAACACTAGCGGGCTCTTCTTTCTCTTACTATGCTAACTCAACGTTGCTGAGCCACCCCATTTATTCATATGCTCTTCGTTATTCTTTGGGGTAAGTCTTATCCCTATTGATGCACAACGATTCCAAAGGTAGAGCTCTATACCAATAAATCTTGGCACGAACCATGTAGTCTAGAAGCTTGTTAATCATTGTACTCCCTCTGAAGCACCCCAAAATCCGCAACCGTGACTTTCGCGCTGAGTAGACCTTCTTTAGATTTAAAGTTGTTTGGATAACTCCTTTGGTACTGAGGTATAGGGTTATTAAGGAGGTAGACATATCGCAAGTCCCAGCTTTATCTCTTGCAAAATCTCAGGCCTTATACATTCCAAGCCAAAACCGATATAACACATGACCCCACAATCTATTCCTTAACGGTGGACTTCCCCACTTGGCACAAAGTCACAGGTCACAAGGTTTGATAATACACAATGTTAAACTCCACAGCTCATATAAATCAACCAGATGCCAAGGTCCATTGCACCCCTACATGATTCACTGGGTGATCTCTCATTACGTCCGCATCTTCAGTCAAAGCCACAACTGGTCTTAGGGGTGGGCATTCGGTACTTCGGTTCGGTATTTAAGAATTTCGGTTCGGTATTTCGNGGTGATCTCTCATTACGTCCACATCTTCAGTCAGAGCCATAACTGGTCTAGTAATTACATAATCTTCCCACCACCTCTTGGTGGAATCCGTCATCTGAAACACAACAAAATCAACCTCATTGCTTTCAACTATTCCCTTGTTATGCAATACTGGAGTAGCTATGAATCCTTATGGAATCTGGACTAGTCCAACATGTACCGACTGAGCTAGAACCTCCACGTCTAGATCCATTTGAGACTGTACAATAGGTTCTAATGTTCGAGCTTTAGAATGAGCTCTGCTTCTGTCTCTTCCCCAAATCGTAGCTGTCATTAGGGCTTCATCTCTTGTCCGGTTGTAGACGCTTTGCGTGTTATCGAGCTTTTGTGAGAGGACAAGAATAGACAAGTTCAATCATCAATGATAGAATAAATTTGCATGATAGATTAGAATAAAATGGATTTGTTTCCTAACTCAATAGCCTCCAAAAGATAAGTACAGACGTCTCTGTACCGATCCTTCAGACTCTACCAAGTTTGTTCGTGAATTGTGAGACCTAAGCAACCTAGTGCTCTGATACCAACTTGTGAAGACCCAAATTCCCAACCTAAGGGATTGTGATGGCGCCTAACACCACACTTGCTAGGCAAGTCAATGTTAGAGTCTGTTTAACTATTTCCTTTAATTAACCATTTAAACTGGATAAAATAATTTTAAATTAAACTTGATCTAATGGCTTTCAATAAATAATTCTAAATATAAAATAATTAACAATAAGTTAAACCCAACCATGAACTAATTATATAAATAAACCTAGAACTACCCCAGAGTTTGTTGTCACAATTCACAAACTATAAAAGAATACTACAAATACTGGGCTGAAAGAAATAGTACAATTGTCCTGAATATAATAAAACAGTTTTATAAAAAATGGAAGAAAACTCTCGGGATATGCGAATGCCAGCAGATATAACTCGTGTCTCCGAAAAAATGAATAGCCGCTCTAAATATCTCGACTGCTGATCGGTACCTGAATCTGCACAAAAGAGTGCAGAGTGTAGTATCAGTACAACCAACCCCATGTACTGAGTAAGTGTCGAGCCTAACCTCGACGAAGTAGTGACGAGGCTACGGCGGGCCATTAACAACATATATCCTGTGACAATAATATATGAAGTAAGAAGTAAAAGTCTAAACAAATAAATAAATGCTACAACATTAATAAAATAACTCAGCCGCCTTTTTCCAGGTCTCAGCTATAACCAATACTCAAGTAAATCTCCAAGTTTCCAAACTTTACTTTAAAATAATCACATGTACGAAATATAAGAAAAACCTTAGAGTAAAACAAGAATTTTCAAATCCTTAAAATTTAAAAATCAGTAAAACATCATCATTCCCCATTTTCACTGTCTTGTTGCAGCGTGCAACTTGATCCCACCTATTCACCCTTATCGCAATCAATTTATTCACCCTTATCATAATCAATTATCCACCCTTATCACAGCCCCCTTATCACAATCAGTTTTGTTTATTCATCAAAAACTTTCACAGTGCAGGCCAAGCCTTTCACAACACTTTTATATCAACAATTTCAAACAAAAAACAGTATAGCTCGTAAGCTTTAAACAATATCATCCCACAATAAAACCAACCAAAATATATATATCACCTCCGTAACACTGTCAACCCAACTCAGTCTTTATGTACCATGATAAAATCAAGAGAACAGTCAACACTTTTAGCACACTTACAACAGCAATTGGAAATAATCAACTGAGGCCAAATAACCACTTGAACCTCAACAATCACGAAACAATTAAACAGCATTTCTCGCAACTTCCTCAATAATATCAAAATGAAACCAACATGAACATAAATATATATACTTCGTAAAAATAATGTCAAATCGCTCAACCGCTTTGTACCACAAGGAAACCTGCTAAAACAACCAATACTCTTTCCACAATAACCACAATAATATTTAACAACAAAATAATAAGGCCAAGTAGTCATAGAAATAATAATAAACAATTAAGACAAGAATCAATTAAGCTGGAAACGAGAAACGGATCATGTTTAACAGGCAATTTGGTGGTGCATAGATACTCCCCACTTCACCTATACACCACACACACGCATTTCACATAGCAAACAAGTGTGGGTTCCTATTCCCTCAAGTCAAAGTTAGACCAAACACTTACCTCAATTTCGTAGGCCACTCACTGCTCAATACTGACTTTTCCTTTAGAATCTTGCTCTAACTTGCTCAAATCTAATCATAATTAACTCAATATCATTAATTAAGAATAAAGGAACTAATTTTATTGAAAATTGCAATTTTTCCTAAGTTTTCTCAAAAAAAGTGAAAATCCGACCCCGGGCGCGCTTGGTCTAAACTCGGGGTTCGGACCAAATTACGTTTACCCATTCACCCACGAATCCAATTATATAATTAGTTTCGAAATCCAACCTCAATTCGAGACAAATATTCGATTTTTATAAAATTCCCTAATTCTATCCAAACCTTAAATTTTTACCATGAAAATTCTTAGTTTTCTATTTAAAAGTGATGAAAAACAATGAGTAATTGAATGAGTAAAGTTTATAATTGATTACCTATGACTTGGGGATGATATTTTATGAAGAAATTCGTTCCTAGGGCTGTGGGGTTTGAAAATTTGAAGAAGAAGACGTCTGTCCGTTTTTTTTTTTTCGCCAGCTATTCTGCCTCATTTATCGTGCCAAATGATCCCCAAAACTCGATTTTTATGGCTCCAATGGATTCCTTGTGAAATTCTAGTCACGTTATGCTTTTGAATCACTCAATTTGACCTTATAATGAAGGAGATATGTAGGTTTTAATATTTATAAATAGTGTAGATTTTTAATACGCCGTCAGTGGCAATTTCATAATTAACCTGAAATATCTAACAAGTTTAGTAAAATGACCATAAAATCCTCATACGATGTCCAAATCGGTGATTCTTTTTGCTACGAGTCCATAATTACGATACGGATCTAATATTTCATTCAAAACAGAAATCGGAGCTCATTTGTTCAATATGATATCATTTATACTTGAGAAAAGACGTCGAAGCATAAGAAAGAACGAGCGCAACACAACCCAAATCTATTTGAAACTCACCCGAGCCCTCGAGGCTCTAAACCAAACATGCACGTAAGTCTAAAAGAATTTTACGGACTTGCTCGTGCAATCAAACCATGAAAATAACATGTAAAACTATGAATTAAACCTCAAAACTCATTATTTTTCTCAAGAACACTTAAAAGTTCACTATTTATCAACCGGGCGTCTGAATCACGTCAAATAAATTCCGATTCTTATTAAATTTTACATAGAAGGCTTAAATATCATAACAAACATGTATCGATCTCCGGAACCAAAATACGGGCCCGATACCAACGGTTTCAAACGTTAATTCATTTCTTTATTTCATTAATAATTCAGCAAAACAATTTCTTTCAAAAATTGATTTCTAAGGCTTGGGACCTCGGAATTCACTTTCGAGCATACGCCCAAGTCCCATATTTTACTGCAGACCTCCCGGGATCATCGAAACACGAATCCGGGTCCGTTTACTCAAAATGTTGACCAGAGTCAACTTTTATCAAATTTTAACTCTAGAAATTACTATTTCTCATATCTTCACATAAAAGCTTTCTGGTTTCATGCCCGGACTGCGCACGCAAATTGAATTATTTAAAATTAATCTTTTTAGGGCTATTAAGCCTAGAATGGAGCTAAATTTATAGAATGACCCCTTGGGTCATCACATAATGCTACGATATATTATAAACAGGGCAGCTGCTTCTTTAATGCCGTCTCCTTTGTCAGCTTTCTCATCTTGGCCGTTTTATCCCACATTTGTAACTCCGCATAGATATTAGACAATACGATATAGTCTGAATCAGGATCGATATATAGAATCTTCTCAGCATCATGTTTTCCCAAGACAAAGTCTCTGTTAGCTTAATGATGTGTATTCTGATCTCGATTTTAGAACGTGTTTGGGCAGAGTTGGCACCTTAGAGTATGAAGGCAGCTTCCTTTCTAGTAGCATCCTGGCAGGTTGCTTTTGGGATTGGTTACCTTTGTTTAAACATTTTGAAGGGAAGCTAAAACACTTTCCTGACTGTTCCAGTTACCTCTGTTTAAACATTTTGAAGGGTAACAGCTACATTTGGTGTACCTGTTACAGTAGTAGCAATGACCAGCTTAGTATACTGACCCTGATCCTTATAATTTTGTCCAGTTGTAGCAACGACCTCACCTAAATTCACCTCCCCATCACATGTAGCTACACTATGAGAAGACTTCGTGCCTAGCTTAGCAGTCTACTCATTGCACTTGGGATTTTCCCCTCATAACTCCTATTCGTGCTTCTCCACCATAATTGATTTTTCAGCTGGCTCAACAGATGCAGTAGCAGGTTGAGCATGTAATTCAGATCCTTTCTACATTGAAGTCTTGCCTACAACATCTGTTGCTTCAATATCTGGATTTTGGTACTTACGTCAAATAATACAATGCAAAATCTGTTGAATGAAACTGCCATGGATGACAGAGAGATTGGTGAATGAAACTTTCTCCACTCTTTTAACAACAGACAATTACAATGTGGCCTCTCCATTCCTTTGTTTCCTCTTGTCAGTATATTGTATCCAATCATTCAATTATGCTATATCTAGATGGAATTTGAGGTAAAATGGCATGCTTGTTAGCCACATAAGTTTGAAGTATATATTTATAATATGCTTGAATGGAGTGGCTGAATTTCAAGGTTCGCAAATCTGCTTTAATAGCAACTGAAATATAGAGATGCAGAATCCGAAACGTAATAGCAACTTCCAAATGGAACTGGAGAGAAACTAAAAAGTATATTATTTCTAGATTCAGAAGGTTAAGAAGGCATGGAACTCCTCATCCAGTATAACAGAAAGAAGTAGCTGCCATCACAACCCCATGACAACCTATGTATAAGTGATACTTAACCCTAGTGTTGACCTAGTAAAGTTACATGGTTCATACATATCAACTAGGAGCAAAGATAAGGCTGGGCAGTTCTACATAACACTTCCACTGTACCACTACCAAACAAATGAAGTTTTCTTCTTCTATTGGTTCAAATGAAGTGCTTAACAACCAAAAAGAAATACAATTTGTTTTCTTCAGTGATTGTTATTCTTCTATATATTCTTGAATCAAAAATACAAACATGTGACCTCGATGCATATCGCATCAATGCCAGGCACTTTGGACTAACTATTTGAAAACATCCTAGCTAAGGCACGATCAACAAGAACATCACTCCGTTTTGTTCGTCAACAACAGGTCTCATTGAGTCTTGATTATGGTTTCTTCTTTCTAGACCTTTGTGCTAAGGTTATTGATCAGACAAGAACTATGGTTGATGTCTACAGAGCTTTCTTTGGTTTTTTTTTTTTTTTTTGCTTTTTTTTTTTTGTATAATGGAATCTAAGGTGATGGAATCTTCAAGATATTTTTCATATTATACTTTGTCATTTAACACAATTATTTTATAATTCCAGGTCATACAGTCTGATGTTCGATAATTTAGCGGTTGAAGATTTCAAAATGATGAAAAGTTGCGAAAATCATTTGAAGACCATCATTTGTCTGGATTAATAATATGATGACATTAGCTAATTAGTCCAAACAATATATTTTATGTTTTAATTTACTGTGATATTAATGTTTTTATTAGTACTTTCTCTTGTTTGTTAAGATTTAATGAGATATATTATGTTAATTTTGAATTAATATTTATATATTTTATTTTTTGGGTCATATTCTATACAAATGTAGTAACTATTATTAATTGTGGCTAAATATTGATATTATCACTTGTAACTTTTAGCGCTAATTTAGTTTAATGTACCAGCCATAAAATGGACGATAAAAGAGTAAATTAAGATGTTTTCACAAGGGATACTGCAGTCTTATAATTGATGTAAAAGAATTGTCGTTAAAGATATTGACTTTCAACGGACATTTAGTTAAACATATTAGCCTTTAAAATGGACACTAAAAGGGCAAACTAAGATGTTTTAAGAAGGCATACTATGGCCATTTTAATTGCCACAAAATAATTGCCGTTAAAGATGCGAACTTTTACCGGCAATTATTCTGAATTTAGCGGCTATAAAGATGGATGCTAAAGAAGTATGATTCGCCGTTTGGATTGAATTTAGCAGCCATTATAATTGCCGCAAACAATTGCCGTTAGAGATACGAATTTTTAGCGGCAATTGATTTGAATTTAGCGGCTATAAAAATAGATGCTAAAGATGTATAGTTAGCCATTTTGGATTGGATTTAGTAGCCATTATAGTTGCCGCCAATAACTGCCATTAAAGATAATAAGATTTTGCAGAAATAAACCACACTTTTTACCAGCTTTTGCTAGAAATGCCGCTAAAGTCTTTGCCGACCCCGGCATCAGCGGAAAAACACTAATGGCCGGTAAAAGATACAGCGGCTTTTGTTATTGCCGCTAAAGGCCTTTTTTGTAGTAGTGTGATAGAACTCATAAGTTATTGTCAACGGAAGAGTGAATCAGTTATCGACTTTATCAATTGTTGGAGGAATGCAAGTCTCAACTATAAAGACAGGCTTAGTGAAGCTTCTATNAGCCCCAAATGCCCCCTTATCGCCAGGGCAGACCTGGCGTTAGGGCTCTAACGCCCCACTAACGTCGGGCTGACCCTGGATTTAAGGCCCAAACGCCCGACTATAGCCCGGGTCACTCCTTTTCGACACTTGAGCGTATTTTCGACGCTCATGCATCCATTTAGCTCGATTTCCATCTCCAATGCACCTACACATGACATAGACTCTATTATGCACATACAAAGTGTATTTTTATCATTAACGCACATAAAATTTAATGAACATAATNATAGAGATGTGCATCCAAGGTATGCATTGGGTATTGCGCTACATCTTGCAAGATATCAAGCCTAGCAAATTTGAAGAACTTTCAACTCGTGCCCATGACATGGAATTGAGCATGGCCTCTGCTGGAAATGAAAGGCTGCCCATCTATGAACCTTGCAAAGTGAACGACAAGCAAGAAATCAGAAAATGGAGCAAGTTTGTACCAAGATCTGAAAACAAAGAAGCTATGAACGTCAACACATCACCTATGAAGTTCACGACGAAGGTGAGCAAAAAGCAGAGTACGAACTTCACTTCATTTCAAGATAAGCCAAGTGGAAAGTTAAGTCTAAAAGAAATGCAAGTGAAAGAGTNCCACACTTAAACTTTTGCTCGTCCTCGAGCAATCAAACTACACTCATGTACACCACTTATTAAGAAAATCCCTTAACATGTTATACCAAGAATATTTAAAACAGTTCAAGCACAAAGGTGTGACATACTCACCTCAATAGTCGACTCACATATACCATGCTTTATTCATAATCCACTCACTACTCTAACTTAGAGGTCAACAACATTACCTTTCCTTCGTGAATCATGTGCCCTCACCAAATCAAAGAGTTAGTTCCACACACAATGAAATTTACAAAACTTAGGAACTTCAGATAGAAAGAATTCACTCAGTCTCAGAAATAACATTCATATACCACAAAAAATGCACCATAAGCTTGCCCGTAGTGTACTACTCTACTAATCAAGCTCATTCAGTCTAAGATCAATTAGGACTTTTATTTGGTTGTAATGTAGGCTGCGGGACGGGTAGGATACATTTAGATATACGAATGGCTACACCTCCCTAAGAACTTTAATACACATACTTTAGCGTTCAACCTCAAACTTATATTAAGTCAAACTCCACCTTCACATCAATGTTTTCACCCCATACTTATTTAAGCACAATTACATTAAGAGTCACCACTTGTTAAGTAATATATATTTTTTTTTTCTTCTTCTTCTTTTTTTTTTTTCAAGTGACTCTTACTTTTTAAAAACAGTGCACCTTTCTCCTTATTTCAATTATTCCCCTAAAAATCCATCCTACCACCCCACACTTTAACTTTTCCATATTTCATCACATTTTCAGTGCTTACGAGAGGTGACAAGGTTCAAATATATGATCGATTCAAACAAAGGGGTATGGCTTGTAATGTGGTTGCCAAAGAAACAGGATTATAGGCTCAACGGGGTTAACTACGATACATAACAATTAGGTGGGTAAAATATACATAGTTGGCTCAACAAAGAAATGCCTATATCACTTCCAAGACTGAACAAAACTTCTATTTCGCTTTGCACACTCACGGGGCAAGTTCTAGACATCAAATGTAATGCACAGAATAGCATACAAACCTCACACATACATGGCACATAACTCACTCAAGATCGGATCTATCACGACACTCCAGTCAAAGCAGTTAAGCAAATCTTAAGAATTCTTGATTTAAGGTATTTATCCTGGAGTCAAAAGATTGAGCCTAAGCGTCACAACCATAGTACTGACTATTCTCAGGGAATTAGCACGTTTCGAGATATTGCTACTATTAAGCCCTCAACCATGTGGTTACTACTCCTAAAAATTAAAAAACTACCTACACCCGGTTCAATTAAAAACCTTTGAAAAAGAACCGTGGTCCAAAGAAAAACCAAGGAGGAATTACTACACTACCTAAAACAAAAAAATCTTTTTGTTATTTCTTTTAGACTTACTTCCCTCAAGAAAACTGTCTACGAGATCCATCGTCAGGAAGAGTCCACATATTTCTAATTTTTTTAATTTTTTTTTCTGCTTTGCTTCTACTTTAAAGAAAAACTTACCAACAAGAAAAGCTAAAACTACTAACAAGAACGCACACAACAAATCACAACAAATATGTACAACACCCCACACTTAAATCATGCAATGTCCTCAGTGCATCACATATAGACAAAACAAGAAATAAAAGTAAGGTGTAGGAAACTCCCTGTTCCAATAGCGTTGACCTCCTTTCCATTAATCTCGCTTTCATGCTCCTTCAAGCAAATGCTTTAATCCCTTTATGCCTCCACTTTGAACTTATGAATTGGGCCCCAATTTTTTATTCTGACCTATGATCATGCTCCAGGGGTGGTGGAACGAATCTGCCTGGCCCAATAAAACAGTATACTAATCTGCGCTTCTTTGCCTTTCGACGAAATGTGTACTCCCTATTTTCTGGCAAGAAGAATTCCAGTATGTAGGCATCTTGTTCTTTATCCCTCAACTCCTCAGGTGGTTCGGAATACTCTAGTTGCATATCCTCATCCAAACACAATGTGAAAAAATGGTTGGAGTGTGTACCAACATCCTCAACAATAATGACACTAGATTCAACAAAGTATGTATCATCAATGTCCTTGGTTAAGTCTAGTCTCTTTTCTACCAAATCAGCATCCTCCGATTTCAGTTCCAACCTGGGTGGTTCTTAAAAATATGGCATGGACGGCGAGTTATCTCTTTCCTCTACGAATAGTGACTCAAACTCGATAGCCTTTGTCCATACCCTTTTTTCATCAAGTGCTAACACCCAATCTTCCAGTTCTTCACCGTTAATATCATCTAGTTTCATCAAACATTCATCCAAAGGGTCTCCCACAGTCAGGGACGCATCATCTTTTTTCGGGATCACATTCACAGCATCAATAAGAGAGCAGTTGGCGAATTCACTGGGTTTCCTCATAGACTTTTGCACGTTGAAAGTGATTTCTTCATCATTGAGCCTCATCTTAAGTTCACCAGTCTACAGTCAATAAGGGCTCTGCCTGTGGCCAAGAATGGCCTTCCCAAGATTATGGGAATTTCCTCATCCACTTTATAATCTAGTATCACAAAATCAGCAGGAAATACAAACTTCCCCACTTGCACCAATACATCGTCCAGAATGCTTGACGGTCTCTTACCGTCTTGTCCGCTAACTGCAATAACATTGAAGTTTGTCTGGCTCTACCAATCCCCAGTCTTTTATATATGGCCAGCGGCATCAGATTAATGTTGGCCCCCAAGTCACATAGAGCTTTGGAAAAAGCTAAGTTGCCAATTGTACAAGGAATTGTAAAACTCCCCGGATCAGACAACTTTTCAGCAATAGGACGCGTCACCACCGCACTACAAGTCTGAGTAAGGGTGACAGTAGCTAGATCTTGGAAATAAAATTTTTTGGACATCAAGTCCTTCATCATCTTAGTGTAACCAGGCATTTCTTTCAACGCATCTATCAATGGGATATTTACATGTATTTGTTTCAACATGTCCAAGAATTTCTTATATTGCTCATCCTTTTGATATTTTGCCAGCCTTTGAGGGAATGGAGCTGGTGGTCTCTTTTTCCCAGTGATTTGGGACTTTTCTTTCTCAGCCACCACCTCAACTACCGGGACCTGGGCTATCGCCACTTCTTTTTCAATCTCACTCTATGCACTGGGTTCTCCTTTAGTAGGTTGCACTGTTACCTTGGTCAAATTTGTAGAATCATCAAGTTCAATCGGCTTGGGTACCAGTGTCTCAGCCTTCCTGCTTTCACGATCTCTCTCCAGTTCCAAGTTTAAGTCTCTACCACTGCGANTTTAATAGCTGCATCATGTACATCTACTCTCTCACTGATTTTAGCATTTGACCCAATAACCTGCTGCATCATAGCTTCTAACCTGGAGAACCCATCTTCTTGCCTTCCCCCTTGTTGTTGTTGAGGAGGGTAATATGATTGTTGTTGATTATGATGGTTATACCCGTGCGGCCTCTGATATGGTGCTGCATTCCCTTGTGGTCTCATGTCACCCATATTTCCATTATTCTGTTATTGGTGAGGCGGTCTATTTAGTTGTANCCCCCCCCCCCCCCCCTTGTCTCTGGCGTTCGTAATTTGACACATAATTCATATTTTCTGGATAAGGATGGTGATGACATTCTGCATTCCAATGATTACCAAGTGGTTGACTAATGCAAGGTTTGCATAAGCTCTCATTGGTTGTGTCTACGATGTGTACCTTCTTCTTTTGTCCTGATTCCTCCACCTTCTTAGTAAGTATGATCATCTGTGTTATTAAGGTGGCCACGTTCTCTGCAATAGTATTGTATGGATCGAATGGCACTGAGTGAACTACAGGCGTAATGGGTGCATTCCTTGCTGTCCATCCTGAATTCTGTGCCATTTTATCAAGTAAGATTTGACTTTCTCTCCACGTTTTGCTCAAGAATGCTCCACCAGCCGAAGCATCAACATTTGCTTTAACAGTATCAGCCAAACCCATATAAAAATGCTGCCCCAACATCTGCTCTGGAATACCATGATGTGGACAGATAACCAGCATCCCCTTGAATCGTTCCCATGTCTCTTGCAAAGTCTCCACCGGTTTCTGTCTGAAGCTCAAGATTTCGTCAATTTGTTGGGCAGTCTTGTTAGGTGGATGAAACTTGTTCACGAATTGCTTAACTAACTCCTCTCATGTGGTAATGGAATTTATGGGGAGTGAGTTTAGTAAAGTCTGAGCAGCTCCAGTCACTGATAATGGAAACAACAAAAGTTTTATTGCCTCCTGGGTGACGTTTGGCTGCCTCTGTGTTTTGCAAATTGACAGGAAGTTTTTCAAATGTTGTTGGGGGTCTTCGATGTATGACCCTGAGAATAGTCCCTTGTTTTGCAATAAGTGCAGCATATTATTTGTTATCTGGAAGGACTCGGCCTGTATCTGAGGGACTAGTATCGCAGTGGACAAATTCTCAGTTGTGGGTTGTGCCCAGTCATATAAAGGAGCCTCTACCCCTATTTGAGCGACTGGGTCTACCACATCATCCCCATGATTGTTCTTGTTGTTTAGATCTTCCATGTCGGGTTCAATTTGTTCAATCGGTGGTTGCTGTTTTCTTTTCCGGTTGGTTCGGTTTAGGGCTTTGAAAACTTTCTCGGGGTCTGATAAGGCTTCAACTACTTCACCAGTTCTCGATGAGTTTCTAGGCATGCACCAGCAACACGTTAGCAACCGTTAAACTTTCAATGTATAAATGAAAATTTAAAGAAAATTGACTATATTTCAGAATTTTGTATTTCTTTCAACTCAATTGATAACTCCGTAAAGTCCCCGGCAACGGCGCCAAAATTTGATCACACTCAACTATAANTATCATGGAAGCCTCACGTACTCACACTCTCAAAGTACTCAACCTGACTGTCTGAATTTTCACTCATCACACTCAATCACTCAGCAGTGTACACGGCAGATCCAGCCAAGGGCAGACAACCCAAACGCTAATAAATCCGGTTGCCGCGCACAACCCGATCCCATCGTGAATCAATAGCAACTGCGCTCACTGTCGGTGTGCAGACTTCGAAAGGGCAGATCCAGCCCAAGCACTATAATAAGACAATCATGGCATAAATCAATAAAGAACACTGCAGCATGCAGCATGCAGCTCGATCCCATAAATATCACTCTCAAACAGGCCATCGGCTTCATTTATTCGCCAATCACTCTAGTCTCTCGGGCTCACAATACTCGTGCTAAGTAGCCCAAACCAGTGATATATGATGTGATAATGTATGATAACAGAGACTGAGATGTGATATGGAATGATGAATGCGACTGAGTACATAACTGTAATTAAGCAAAGAACTCAACAGTAAAGAACGACCGCTCTAGGTCCCAATACACCAGAATATAGCCTAAACAAAGTTTCTAACATAAAATCACAACCCAAGTGCTCTACCACATAGGGTGCAGTAATAATATTCAGATAGGATAGCTACACAGTTCCATAGCATGCGCGTGAATCAATTCTATGGAACTGTGTAGCTATCTTATTTGATTGAATCACAAGTACTAGCTCCAAAACCCACAACCGATGTCGAAACACGTCAAAACTAGCTCGAATGACCTCAAATTTGACACACAGGTCACAAATGACACTACGAACCTAGAGACACTTCCGGAATTCCATTCCGGGATCGATATCAATATTTCACCTATCGGCCGAAATCGCCGAAAATCTAACTTTCGCCAATTCAAGCCTAAATCTACCACAGACCTCGAAAACACATTCTGGACGCGCTCCTCAGTCCAAAATCACCATACAAAGTTGATGACATCATCCATAACTCGTTCCGGAGCCGTTTACATAAAAGTCAAATTCCGATCAAAACTTCACTATTTAAGCTTCCAAAATAACAGTCCTTCTTCCAATTCGACTCTGAATCATCCGGTAACTGAATCCAACCATGAACGCAGGTCGATGCACACAATGTGAAGTTGTTCAAGACCGTACGCCACCAAATGGAGCTTAAATTATCAAAACGACCGACCCCTCTTAAAACAAACGTTTGTCCTCGAACGTGCCAAGATTCGCCTCGAAGTCTTCAAATCACTGAATGCACACTTCCAAAATACACTCGCGGGTGATCCCACGTCACCCCAATCTACATAAGCCTGACGACACCATATCAACTGTGATTTAGCCTTTCTACCAACACGGATAAGCCTTAGACCTCAAATTCTCACCTTCTCTTCATTTCTACAAGACCCGATTCTAAATCCATATCCGGTAACAGTCTCAACCAGCTACATCAAATCATGCCTACACCCACAAGGTACGACCATGCAACATAACAAACCACACATAGGCCGTTTACACTTCTGATCACAATAGTTGCCCGAAATCAACTCAGTACCGACAATTAGCCTCATATCCGATAGAACTTTGTTTCAAACCTCCATCACACTGGTAATAATTCAAGAAACATGAGGACCTCATACTTTGACCCTTGAATCACCAAGCCACAACTAATACCACCAGGCACACACCCCGCAAGTTAAAACTCAAGGACCACAGAACGAAAATGACTGAATATGAAAAGAGGAACACATAAGGAAACTATCAAACAAGCCCGATAGGCACAACTCTTTATCAATTCTAACCTACAAAACAATATAACAAGGAAAGAGTTAAAGCACATGAACAAATCACAAGGATCCCATCCTAGTATGATTTCCACCGCGGTACTCAGACCGGTTCAAACACATCGAATCACGAAGGATCACGAGGGTCTCTCCCTCAACTCTACATCACAAATAGGATATATATCCCACCAACTGAAACTTTTCACTAGATCACTTCCTTCAACAAAATTTCAACACGTGTTGGCTCCAACATCGGTGGAGCATAAGAATCACAGCTCGTAACCACTACACTCAGGAATCACATCAAGCCTACCGTACTGGACAACAGGAATTCTACTACTAGTCTCATACCTCCCAATAATAAATAGAAACAAATGATAGACACGGGTCACCACTCACAGAATCTCCCAGCAGGAGCAAATACGAAGATAGAGTGCAAAGCATGAAACTCACTCATGAATGAAGCGACAAATAAGGAACTCGTCCCGACCAGCAGAGCTATAATGTAATACAAATGGTGCCCCTCTGTAACAAATCAAAACATACCTGTATGATAACATCTGGCACAACGGCCTCCATCCTACTATACGAAACACATCAATGGGTCGGGCCTCCCCCTCTTGGGCGCCCTCTACTCACTTGAATGCCCTGCTGTAACATATCTACCCAGAGACTGGGACAATCTCTCACCCTGTGACTGGTATCTCCACACTCAAAACAACCTCTCTGCTGGTGTGGCTGTGGAAACTGTGCGATACGAGTACTCTGAGACCCACGATTACCTTAAACCCCATGCGAAGCCGTTAATGCAAACTGAACTGGCTGACCCACAAAACCTCTACCGTGTCGCACTTTGCCTCTAAAATAAGGATCAGAAAATCTCTCCGGTCTACGAGGCCTCCTCGCCTCCCCGGACTCTCTCTCCTGATCTCGTCTATCCTCTCGCTCCCGGTCCCACATGCTCTCTAACCGACGAGCGATCCCTACCACCTGCTAAAATGAAAGATACGACTCCAACTCTCGAGCCATGTTGAACCGAATATAATGCATGAGCCCTTCAATAAATCTACGAACCCGTCCTCTAACTGTAGCGAGTAAGGCAGATGCATGCTTGGCCAAATCACTGAATCTGATGGCATACTCTAATACTGACATAGTGCCCTGGCGCAACTGCTCAAACTCCGCACACCATGCATCCCGAAGGGACTGGGGTACAAACTCTCTCAAGAACATCTCTTAAAACTGACTCCACGTACGTGAAGCTGACTCGGTCGGGCTACCCAACTCACATGCCCACCACCACTGATAAGCCGCTCCCTGAAGCTGGAACGTAGTAAAACAACCCCACTTGTATCAACAATATCCAAAGTGCGGAGCATGCTATGGCACTCCTCCAGAAAACCTTGTGTACTCTCTGAATCCAATCCGCTGAATGTAGGAGGTTTATATCTCTTGAACCTTGCAAATCTAAGCTGCTCTACCTCAGATGTTGTTGCTCTGACCATGAGCTGAACTGGAACCACAGGTTGTGTCACTATGACACCTGGACCCTGACCAACGTGAACTCGCTGATCTAGAGTGTGGACGCTGGGAGTCTGGGCTCCTCCCCCGGTCGGTGAAGTAACTGGTGCTAACATGCTCAGGAACTGTGCTAAAGTCTCCTGAAGCCCGGGGGGTAACAACAGGAGCCTCCGGTGCCTGCCCCCCAACTGGAACTGCTAGTGGCTCCTCAATGGCTGCTCTGGTAGGTGGCCTAACTACGGCACGTGCTCCTCATCGACCTCGGCCTCTGCCCCTAGCGATATCTGTCTCGGGGGTAACATCATCAGGAACCGCGGCTCATGTCCTCACAATCTATGAGAGAATAGAATGATAAATTTCAAACTTCAAGGTCAATGAGCTCGCATGATAGGAATGAAAGAAATGAAATTTTCCTAATAGTTCGGTACTCTCTCGAAGATAAGTATAGACGTCTCTGTACCGATCTGCAAGACTCTACTAAACTCGCTTATGACTCGTAGCACCTATGAACCTAGGGCTCTGATACCAACTTGTCACGACCCAAATTTCCCCTATGCTGGGTATCGTGATGGCACCTAATCTTAAGGACTAGGCAAGCCTAACATTCATAGGATAGCAACAATAATAAATAAAATCTAATATTTTTATGAAAAAGGATTCTTTATACAAGAGCATCTTCCCAAAACCCGGTAGTACAAATCATAAGCTCTATAAAGAGTTTACTACAACTTCTAAATACAACTGTTTGGAAGTAAGTGAAAACAGTATAACTACAGAATAGGAAGGTGACTCCGAAGCCTGCGAATGCAGCAGCAGGTTACCTTGAGTCTCCTCAGCAAGAGTCCGCACAGCTACTAACGATCAATACCTGGATCTGCACAAAAATGTGCAGAAATGTAGAATGAGCACAACACAGCGGTGCCCAGTAAGTATCAAGACTAACCTCAGTGAAATAGTGACGAGGACTAGTCAAGACACCTACTGGTCTAATAAATCAACAGGCATAAATATAGGAATGACAGGTATGACACCTATCTAATGACTACACAATGTAGTTAATAACATAACAACTGCAATGCGGAAGGAAATGCAGCAATTAACGATGGAACATAATAATAGTACACAGAAGGATGGACGGGAACACAGCCCAAGTCCATAAATCACAACACAATAAGGACGCGTAGTAACTCAACAGAATTAGTCTCCACACCAGGCCTTAGCCACAAATACCATCTAAATGGTCAAACTCTTCGAGTGTATTGGAAATCACAACACAATAAGGAAATCAAGTCTTATTGGAATATTTTTCCTTAACCGATTTATTCTAGATTTTGAAACAAAAGTTAAAGAAAATTTTGCCTCAACTTCATTCCTATATAAAGCATCAAGATGTTTTTATTGCCTCCAATGCTATTTTGAAAAAACACAGCAAATTGCTCTTGATAAATACCAATCATAGCAAAAAGGTGCTCTCAAGAATTCAAGCCGCACAGCTGAAGAACCTAATCTGAAATGAAGTTATCTAGTTCTTTAGTTATTGAGTCTTGATTCATTATTCTATAATTGTAACATATTCTTCTTTTGAAAAGTGTATTTGTAGATTATCAAATTTTGCGAATTTATTTAGAAATTCTAGGGTAACGTTATCTATATTTGGGTTGATTTTATGGGTTAAGATACTACTCCCTCCATTCCAGTTTATGCGAACCTATTTCTATTTTGGTCCGTTCCAAAAAGAATGACCCTTTTCTAAATTTTGAAATAATTTAGTTTAAACTTACAATTCTACCCTTAATGAGAAGCTTGTATAACCACACAAATACTCAGACCCCTTTTTGACGTGTTTATGACCACAAATACTAAAAGTCTTCATTTTTTCTTAAACTTCGTGCCCAGTCAAACTTGTTCACATAAATTAGAACGGAGGGAGTAGAATTTATAGTCTCTTTGATTATTGATATGTAACCTAAACTGCTATTGTTCTTAGTGCAGTTTTGAAAAAAATCCTATGCGGGTAGATCGTGATTTTTTACTCCCTTGAGCAATGAGTCTTTCCATATAAAATTGCTTGTGTTCTTTAAATTTAGGAATTTTTACATTCCTATACACTATATGAAACTATATTACCCTCTCTACTCAAGTTTTAATATAATTACATATTATATACCCAATTACCATTTATGTACATTTTAAGGAAATTAATGATAGTAATTAGTATCCTAAAATTACTCTAACGTATATGGTTCTCTCTCCACAAACTTTAGAATCCCTCCATTAACGCCTATTTCCTCTCTTCTTCAAACAGCATTCTAAATTTTTACTCTCTTCTTCAAAAAATCACCTCCATTAACGTTTGTGCTTTGCTTGATTTTCAATGAAGAAGAAAATAGCTTCAAAGATCAGACTTAAAAAGGATAAAGGAGCCGATATTCCTACATTTGATTTGGGTGTTTTCTCAGAGAATTCACCCAAAAGGTTTCAAAATCAGCTCATGCAAAAGAAGAGAAGAAGCCCAGGCTTTCCCCTCTTGAAGTTAGGGCAGAAGCTCGTACAAAATAAAAGCACGATATTGATGCTGGTGAATCATCGATACCTGTCAAATCTGTACAAAGGAAAGGCAAAGAGATTGCTTTAGATGATGATTTCGTCGAAGAAGAAGTTGTCATTAAAGTTGCAAAAAAAGTTAGAGTGTCTCCTAATGTAAAACCTTTAAAAAAGAAGAAAGTTCAAAAATCCTCTAAAATTGTCTCCCAACAGTCTTTGGTGAAGGTAAAAATTTAGTAGTTTCAACAATATATTTTTTTTAAAGCTAAAAACTTTGTTCTCATTCTTATGAATCAACATAATTTTTATTTTCGTAGTTGTAGAAAATTTGTCTAAATTGTGTAAATTTATTGTAGATTTATGGTTTCTGATGATACATTGTTATATAAATGTTTTCCTGGTTTTGACTCTATTTTAAAGATTGTAGATAAATTGTAGTTATTTTGTTTTCTGTTTTTGACTCTGTTTATCTGATTGTAGATAAATTGTATTATAAATGTAGTTATTTACACTGAATGCTAAATATTATCCCTAATTTCTTTTTGCAGTGACTGTGGTGTATACGTTGCGGCATTTGCAGAATATGCCAGCATTGGAGAGCTGGCAGTTTCAAAAGAAGACCTTTCTGATATTGATCAACATCGCAGACGCTATAGCACTACTTTGGGATTATGCTAGGAAGAAGAAAGATACTGGTGCAATTAGTGAGAGCGAGGTGACTGGCAGGTTAGCAAGAAGAAAAGGTGCACCAGTTGTGAACGAGAGAACACAAGTCCGGAAGAAGAAGAAGAATTAGTTGCCCTTTTCTGTAGGGAAATAGTAGTTAAATTGTTTAGTTGTAATTGTTTTTTGTAGTAAAGTTGTAGACAAATTGTTACCTAAGAAAAATTCAGTTGAAGTTTAATTGTAGCAGATTTATGCTACAATTGTTTTACCATATGTTTTGTTATTTTATCCAGGATACTACTACTTACAATAGGAAACATCTGTTATTTATTTATTTTTTATTGGTTGAAAGTTATTAGTACTTAATATCATTATTGTTAGCATATAATTCCTTTACAACTTAATTATAATTGTGTATTATAGATACAAAAAATATATAATCCATTAAGTTATGAAAGTCAGAAATGAATACACTCAGTAATTAAACAAAACAAGTACAACCAACTGCATTAAGAGTGAAAACATTTTATTATAGGAATCAGTTTATCAACACAATTACACCTCAACTATAATTCTCCTTAACACCTCAACACATTTTATCAAAAAATCTGGTGACTTTATCAAATTTTATTTCCTCTTGGGAGCTTGCAAGATCTTTTGTTATGCTCTTCTATTCCGCAGTTGCCACATGAAACCTTGTACTTCTTTGCATTTACTTCATCATATGGTTTGTATCTTTGTTTTTGAGGTCTTCCTGGATGTCTTTTCCTGGTAGGTGGCATTACAACTTCTTCAGCTATTTGTTGTGGCACATTCCACTTGCTTTGATCAGGCAGCGGGTCTACTGGTATTTCATAAGTATGCAAGAGGCTCTCCCTCATGTAATAAGGAGAACAATAGTTTTCATAAGACTCATTCATGTGCCTTAAAGCCGCCAAAGCATGTGCACAAGAAAGTTAATCAAACTGGAATTGTCCACAACTACATCTCTTATTTTGAAGACAAACAATATAGCGCTTCACGCCATCTATCACTGTATGGATGTGATCTGTTGAAGCTCTCACCTACAATTTCATTACAAACACACATGAACTTGTCATAAACATATACAAAATAACTACAATTATTCAACATTTAATCTACAATGACTGTATGTATTTAGTTTGATGGAATATAGCTTACTCTCAGCTTCTACTATAATGTTCTGTTGTCCTCCAATTCTTTGTTCTATTTTTCCCAAGGTATGTGAATGTACCTTCTTGCTTTCAATAACTTTTCATTAGTCCAACGTTCAAGAAGAGTCCTCATGTACTCTAATAGTTCTACTATGGGTAGCTCTCTTGCATCTCTTGTTAACGCATTCAATGACTCTACAATATTTGATGTCATCGTCTAAGTTCTGTTCACCGTAGCATGTACTCGAGACCATCTATGATAGCCAATATCGTATAGGTATGCTTTAACACGCGTGTCGATCTCTTCAATCTTTGACATTATTTCATTAAATTCATCAAGCGCGTATGATTGTGCCGTGGCAAAGTACAATTCGCTTAACTTTAGATGACCCTTCTTGAACTTTGACCTTATGTCCAAATATGCCACATGCAAGCATAATGTAGCATACCGGTATAAACAATAGATGTTGCCTTCAAAATACTCTCATTCCGATCCGAAACAACATACATATTTGATTTTTTATCATATGCATGTTTAAATTGCTCAAAAATCCACTTTCATGATGCGTCATTTTCTGAATCAACAACAGCGTATGCCATTGGTAATATGCTACCTATCATATGTGGCAAAAAGAAATTCAATTTTCATAATAAAACTGTAGAGGAAAAAAAACACATACAAAAAAATTTACAATTACTTGTTGCATCCATTGTGCTAGTTGTTAGCATCATTTCCCTGTATGCCGACTTCATGAAGGTTTCATCAACTACTACAACTGGCCTACAATATTCTCAACCCTTGATTGACGTACTAAGCGAAACAAATGCGTACAAGAAACAGTCATCGTCAGCCTTCTGCAATTTAACTACCGACCCCTGATAAGTCTTCTCCAGAATATACAAATATCTAGGCAATCGAGTGTAGGAGTCAATAGGATGACCTTTCAAAAATTCCAATATTTTTTTCTTTGCTCTCCAAGCTTGCATGTATGTTAAGTTCACGCGTGTTCAGACGATATATCAGTTTGTATGTCTTTTGGTGTGTAAATTGTCTTAGGATCCGCATATTTTGATATAATCATGCTACCAACCACCATGGCAGTAGGTTTGCGTTGTATATATATATATATATATATGATATATATATATATATATATATATATATATATATATATATATATATATATATCCATCAAAGAGAATGTGCGCAAGCTGTTGAATTTTTGAACCTTGAACAATGTTGAATCATTTATGTTGGTGGACTTGAAGTGCCATGTACAATTGTCCCCAACACATACCAGGTAGTAGCTACAGAATAAAAATAATTTAAAGAATGTTATGAAAAATGTAGTTATAAAATAATAGGTTGTTTAAGTATCAAAATCTTATATTTAACAATTTATATACTAAAAAATTTCAAATTATCTACAATTTGTATACAATGATATTACAAACTATACAACAAAAAATATAAATAAACTACAAATTAAACAAAGATATAATTTTTGACCATTGAATTGTTCCTACCTTCTAGCATTAGACATTTTCACCCTAAATTGGAACTTGTTCATGACAGAATAGTGTTTCATTACACTGGCAATTGCTTGCTTGTCTTTGTATACTTGGCCTACTTCAATAACACTTGGCATATGCTCTGTTATGATGATACTTTCATATTCCAATATCGCCAGAGATGCTGACATATCAATCAACTTCAATGTTCCAGATGAACCGCAATCAATTAAAGCTAACTACATTTCTGACATATATTGTGGATAGTTTGTAGTAAAATTGTAGAACACGTGAAATTCAATACTTCTATATTTCATAACAGTTAAACTACACTTGTTATGTAGTTTTTTTGTAGCAATATTGTAAAAAAGTGTAGAACACGTGAAATATAAACAAACATCACCACTAATATAGCAAAGTAAGCCTGCAATTGTGTTCGAATTAGAGATATTGCATTCCAAATCGATATCATGCATTGTTATACGTAGCAGATACATTCATAAGCTTTTGTTTTCCTTTTTCGTCTCCATGTATACTCGAACTCCCATATCGTTCCGAATTTTCATTGGAGGACAATGTTCGTAGATAATGTATTTGATTTCGATGATTTTTTCTGATGTATCGATCATTAGATGCTCTGCGATTGCATAATTCAATTGACTATAACTTGAATCTTCGTTGACTACAATTCTGTCAACATTAAAATCTTTGTATCTCCCAAAGTTATCCGAATTACCATTTAGCTAAAGTATAATAGCTATTTTCGACATTATTTCGCGAAATTCAGTACAATTGTAGATAATTGCTTCGCATATGGTTGTGAAACCAGAATAGATAGAGGAAAGCAGAGTATCGAAATAGTGAGAAAAACTGCTTAATTGCAGGCTTAATTCATTGTGATTATTCCGTAGCAAAACTCTCGGTAGAATCCTACGCTATCCCAAATTCCCGCTTCTAGAAAAGGAATGCTACTGCAAAAAGAATTTTATTTTAAATAATTGTATAAATTTGTAGACAAAACGTATTATGGCCGGGTAATTAAGTAAACATGAACATTTTTTATAATAAAATTTCATATAATGTATAGGAATGAAAAGATCCCTTAAATTTAACACTTTACATTCAGTTTAGCGAAAATCGGGAAATCCAACCCATCTTGTGTCTAGGCACTATAAATTAACAATCTTAAATTTTGAAATCACAAAATATCTTAATTTTTCGGAAAAGGAAATAGGACAGGTAAAAGGATTTTTCAAGAGAGGGTGGTGTTTGGTTAAAATTTTGAAGAAAGACTTCTAGCCGTTTCTTTTTCATTTTTTGTAAAAACTAATTTTCAACAAACGCCAAGACATAATTTTTTATTTTTTATTTTCGCGGCAAAAACAGAAAACTTTTCTTTCTTGGCACTTAATAAAAAAAAAATATTTTTTAGAAAAACTAAGAACATTTTCCAAAAACTTTTTGAACCAAACATATATACTAGTATTAGGTGAAGTCTGCTAGTATATAATCTTTACATTATACTAGCTTTTACAGACACAAGATTAGAAAATTGGTACAAGCATGATGGTAAATCATAGTTGACGGAGAATATAATATGAGTCATTAGGTTGAAACAAACATGTGATAATTAAGAGAAATACGTGTGGGACATTAGTTAATCAAAGATGGAATGGAACGCATGGATATATGTACTTGAAATGAAGTCATTGGTAGGAGGAGGTAGTGTACTATTTTCTATCATTAGCTTCACAGCATAGATCTATAATCTTCAATTATGACTTGCTATCATTGTCTCACAATTTGGTCATTGTAGATGCTAAGTCAAGTTCAAGTATTAGCAAAAATAAATATTTACATTGTGTAAGCGCTTAAGGTTTAGGAATTCAAAAAGGCCATAAATTCATGCTGCAAACATACATTCATAGAAAATGCATCAGCCTGGTGAGCGTATGAAGGAATTAAAATAATTCTCCACCACAAAAAGATGATGCCAACTTACCCTGTTTTATCTTTCGTAGAAGCAGGTAAACTAACTTCCCCCCCTTCATTCTTTTTCTCCTCTTGCTATTGTATCCTTTAGCAATTTGGCATCAGTTTCTTTCACTCTCTCTGTGCTAGCTGAGATACTCGCTACTCGCTACTCACTAGAGAAGAGTAGATGAAATTATCGACAGAATGACAACTTAGCTATGCACTTTGAAGCACGTCAGGTTGGGGAATAACTTAAGCAGTTGATCACGGCTACGATTCTACAAAGTGATGTACCACCATAGTAAGAACAATCATATGAATCATGGGGCGACATGAGAAAAATGTGAAAGGTCAAATAGGAAACAAAGGTGATGGCATCGTTGGAGATTCTAAAGATATTATTCTGTACCTTTATATTGGTGCAGCCATTTACATCAAGGGTTGTAAGTGTATCGGAACAAAAGCTAGAAAGCACCTCCAAGCACTTGTCAGATACCCCGAGTATCCCAAATAAACTGCAGGAGCAGCACAAAAAGAAAATAAATAAATATAGCACAATCAGATTGCTGGAAGGTCATGAGTTTGGTCCATTACCGAAATCGGACACCAGTTCATTATTTAATTATCAAACAAATCTGCAGTCAATAGCACTTGACTATACTTTATATTTTATTATTGCTTAAGCTGGAGGTCCATGACTAGACAAACCTTGAGAAACATCCAAAAGCAAGACATCCCTTAACTCAATTAGTTCACAAAATTGAATATTTGTCAATTTTGTGGAGGTGGTGAAGTTACACATCATAGGCCATCTTGGTCTTCCTATTTTTAATGATAATTTTAGGTCCAGATTTACCTTAGTAATTCAAGAGACCTGCAGCCTTGAGCTATTGCTATGACCCCAACATCAGTGACTCGTACGCACCTGTCAATGCCCATAGATATCAGACCAAGAACATACTACTATATCTCCTTCTGCTCCAGACGAAAATCAAAAAAATAACTGTGTTACATACCATGTCAAATTGAGAGACACCAGGTTTTTGCACATGGCTATACAAGAGAGCCCGTCATCTGTTAGATTCTGAAGGACAACTTGAGTTAATACAATGTCACTTAAGCAATTTCATCGTTGCACCAAGCAATAGCATAATTTGTAGTATATCTTTGAGAGATAGAAAGATGAGGCATAATTTATACCTGAGCACCACAGAGATCAAGGAATGTAAGATGAGGCAAAAGAGATATCTTCTTATAAGCTTCATCTGTTAAACTGCAAGTAAGAAAGGAAGCAGCTTGTCTGATTAGGACATCAAACAACACATGCAAATTTGTAGTATATCTTTGAGAGATAGAAAGGTGCATACACACACGACATACAATAAAACAGGACATATTTTTTTGACAGGTATATTAAAATGAAACAAGTGGTTACGTGGAAAGGGCATAAAGGTTCAAACTCTGAAGAGAAGAGCACTTCAGCAAAATCCGTTGCAAACCAGAATCTGTCAGCTTGGTGCACCTACTCACATCTAACAAAATCAGTACAATCAAGAAGACGTAATTTTAAGATGCTGTCGGAGTAAAGGATCGTCAACAAGGGCGTTATAATGCGTTGGAATCTATTCCCTCTCAAAAAGGTTATAAAGACCAAACAATTAGCAATACTCTAAAAATACTCAATTATAAGTATCCTTCTTAGAGAAAGGGAGGTTTATCAATATCAGACAATCACCATACAACAGACGAAGGCCTAAAGCCAAGAAAGAGCACGTTTCTATCCCAGAGATGCTATAACATTTGAAAACAATTCTTCCTCAACATTTTTTTTCTTTTTCTTTCTCTCAGAACAATCTTTTGCAAATTGAGAGAAAATCTCCAACCTGGTGATGTTCAAGGATTCCATTTCTTGATAATTGTCAGCAACAAGATGCAAACTTTTATCTGTAATATTCTGCATATCATATCAACAAAATGAGACGATCTTCAGCACAAAAGAGTATAGATCAAATGAAAGTCAGAGGATTTGCATAACGAGAAACAAGTGCAGCTTGTTTGCATATTGAGAACTTAAACTGTTGAAAAGCACCTGCAGCTCAGGGCAAAGAGAATGAATGTAGGAGGTAGAAGTCACAGACTGACACAGCAGTCAAGCAAAAATAAGAATTGGATCGTTATACTTACCACTAAGGAAAAAGGCAAAGGAAGAATTTGAAATGTTTTGAAGTGAACTTCACAAACACCTCAGCATATTTGTCTTGTATAAATGAAAAGCAGCTTAAAACTACGGAAAATGGCCAAAAGTGTCCTTTTACTATACGAAATAGAACAATTATACCCTCCGTTTAAAGTTGGTAGCAATTTTGCCCCGGCGGTTACCAATCAGGGTCATCCTTGCCCTTCCCAACAAACAGATTAATTTTCCAGAATTTTTAATTCATAAAAATGAATTTTCCCATTTTTTAAATCCACGTGGCATTTTAAAAATACCACACACACCCCCCCCAAAACCCTCAATCTTTCTTCATACCCCGCTACTTCTGCCCTCCCCTCTTTTACCATGCCCCTTATTTCACATATATGAGGCAAATCTGCTCCTGGGCGTATAATATAGGGGCATAAATGATCCAAATTAATACTTGTAGGCGCATCTCTACCAGTGTGTATGGTTTCCTTAGACATATTTAACAATCAAAGTATTCCAACAGAGAAGCTCAAGCATAAACATAAAGGAACTTCTTCATTGAACCATTGAACAACGTTAGGCTTGAATACAAAATAAAATACGAAAAACAAGTCAAACTAACACTTATATTACATATCATTTTCCCACCCAACTAACACTTACATTACATATCAATCCCCCCATGCATAGAACACAACAAAACAGCCCAATATCACAAACATGAACATCCACATTCGGACAATTTTCCTTAAATTAGCTATTTTCCATTTTCCTATCATCAACCACATCTGAAGACTCTTAATCAACAACTTCCGTCATCAAAATATATTCTTCTAATTCCAAAGCCTCTATTCCTCCTTGATCAACTAATATCATAATAATTTCAAGATGAACAACTTTCCTTAGGAGAGCATTCCTTTCATGAATAAGAGTTTCTTTTTCCTTTTTTAAATTGCATATGAGGCTTGCAACTCTTAGATGAAGCTCTTCATCCAGCCATTCCCAGTAGCAACAAGTTCATAGTGATACCTTCTATTGTTTAGAGATGTGCGCCTACAAGTATTAATTTCGATCATTTATACACATTATACTATACCCCCAGGAGCATATTTGCCCTCATACGTGTGAAATACGGGGTATGGTAAAAGAGGAAAGGGGGAGAGTGGTAGGGTATGAAGAAAGATTGAAGGAGGTGGTACATTTAAAATGCCGTGTGGATTTAAAAAATGGGAAAAATAATTTCTATAAAATTGATATGTTAGTGAGTAAGGGCAAGGATGACCCCGATTGGTAACGGCAGGGCAAATCACTACCAACTTTAAACGGAGGGCATAATTGTTCTAGTTCGTATAGTAAAAAGGACAATTTCGGCCCTTTTCCTTTAAAACTAACTTGTTTTATCTAGGCTCCTATTGAACTTTACAATAAGGTAAAATAGGGACATGATAAAAGTTCTAGTGAATGTAGTACATATTGGCATCAGGTTGGTTTAGGGAGACAAAAAGCTTTTGAGTGTATCCTATGTTGCACAAGTGCCAAGCCTTAGATACATGGAGCTCGCATCAAATGATAATATTATAAGATAAAGTAGGAGCTTCTTTTTTACTTGTGTTGCAAGTATGCAGAGTATCACTTACTATTTTTCTCTTATACTTTTCAATTTTTAAAGACCAAACACCTAGATAGCCCCTTAAACTTGGCAAATTTGTCAGGCACTCCAACTTAGCTAGGGACCATTTAGACACTCTCGTAAACACCTCAGACTGATATAGAAAATACTGTGTTTTCCACATATATTTAAGCGTGTAAATGACTTAAAATTACGCTTTTCTCTTGGTTTTTTGTCCTTTTCACCCTCCTTCCTCACTTTTCTTAGATCATTTACCAACTCCCCTTCCTATTTAATCCAAATTGATAAACATGCAAGAATAAAGAATGAAAAAACTTGAAAACCACATCTTATATAAGCCCATGGTTAATTGCTACCATGGTGAAAAAACTTCCGTTACTACAAGAAGTCGCCATGAAAATGAAAAAGAAGCCGGAGGCGGGCTAGGGGTATGGGATCTGAATCGAAAAAAAGGGAGGGATCTGAACGAAAAAGAAAAAACAGGGGAGGGATCCCAACAAATAAGAAGAAGCAACTATCTTTTCTTCCCCGTTTTTTAGAGGAAACGGGGGAATCTCGGATTTAGTCATGGCCGGCCAGAAAAATGATCGCCGACCATCAACGTTTTGGGCCAGTAAATGTTCCCTCCATCGCCTTTCTTTCACGCCCTAAAACTCACTTCATTATTTAGTTTTTAACCACGGATTGTACCATGGAAAATATCAGAACCTTTTGCCAAAATCTTTGTCCAAAAACCAAATTCCGACAGCCCACCCGGCCGAGAATGACACTCCCCGTGTTTTTAGTTTGTTTTGGTGAAGCCACCAGGTCCTTACTTGTACAGATGATTGGGTGGCTTTTATTAGAGAACCATATTTCATTTTAGGTTCTTTACTTTTTCGGTATACTGCTTGTATACAGGGTCTTTTTTCTCCCAACATCAATAGAGATATTTACTTTACCCAAAAAAATGAAGTCTTAAGCATTTTAGACAAGAATAATAATTTACAAAGAACGCTGAAGCTGACTTACACAGCAATAATAGTTATGTTTCAATCCCAGCGTAGTTGGAATTGACTATATGAATCATCAAATCCATGTCGCTCCATTTAGGCCAGTATTTATCAAATATCAAATATTTAGGTTCTCTAACACTATATGTTCTCTGCATTTTCTCTAGCATACAAATATCTAACAAGATTAAAAAGACTCCTAGACAACATTGGACTTATTGTGAGCATACTAACATGACTAATCCTTAAGGCCAACTAATTGGTATCGCTTGTATGGATCTTTTTCTTCTGTTGTTTCCTATTTTTTGTTAAGCCTGCATGAATTCCACGAAATTGTAGGTCTTTCAAAGCAACTTCCTTCGTTGTGATTTAAGGTCTATCTCGTCCCTCTGTTAACAGCTTAAATCACCATGGTCTCACACCTATGAACCGGTGCTTCTGGAGGTTGACGCAAGACATGCTCATAAAATAATACTGAAACATATGTATAACACATTAGAAATCCATGTACCTTGCAGCCACTTAAGTTCAAATCTACCACTGATCTGCAGTTCTTGACCAGATGAGTAATGCCAACATCTGTTACCCTAAAAACTTATCCAAAAATTGCAGGTAACAAATTAAATATCTTTGGTCATGCATCAGCTATATAATAAATTGGGAAAGAGCATTAGATGAAGCTTGAGATACCTTACATTCCAATAAATGGAAAAGACCTTCAGTCTAGGACAAATACTTGTCACTACTTCGATTCCCTTGTCAGAGATCTTTTGACAGCCATTTAGATTTAGAATCTCCAGATTTAAAAGGGAATCCCCACACTGCAGATTTATGAAACCATCGAAACATCAAATTTTCTGTGACAAAAACAGTACCATGCTAATTTATATGACTTTGCGAATCCCACCTTGCTTTTAACAATTTCCAGTTGCTTGTCTTCAATATCCTGCGCAAACTCAAGGTTGATATGCTTCACATTGCGATATCTCGGCTGCAAAAACAAAATATAAGAAAAATAAAAGATTTGTCTCCCTAAGTTAAAGAAATTCATTCTTATATATTGCTTCTTTTCATCACCAACTTAACAGAATAGCACATAAACCAATGAAGACTGGCCTGGTTATCAGTTAAGACGGAGGCTAAGACAAACATCCACAGCCTTTGTCAATGTATGATTTTATGTCCAACTCAGACATCACTTTTTGGGATGAAGGTGATATCCAGGCCAACTTGCGCACAACTCAATTATTCCACGGGGTACCTGCTACCTCCAACCAACCCAAGTACCGGCTAACTCGCCCGTCAAGTTGGGCAAATGGGAAGAAATCACCTAATCGGTATTATCCTCACTAGTATCTGCACCAGATGGAACTAACTCCTGCTAGCGTTCTTATTGCTTGACAAAAAAGGTAGAAGAAGCCAACGAAACCTAGCCTAGTGGTGAGCATTTAAGATGAAGGTGGTAAGACCAAGTGACTTTTGGTTCTTATCCCGTCGATACATGGGTTATGTCCAACGTAAATATTGATCATCTCTCTACTAGTATCTGCTGTAGAAGGTGCTACTACCCAGAGGCGGACCATGTGTATGGGTGAGGGGTCACCAGACACATAAACTTCGGCCGAAATCCTGTATATATATAAGTATTTACCTTGAAAATGGTTAATTTAAAGCAGTTGGCACCATGAACACTAAAAGCATTTAGAGGCACTGGTTGAGCAGAATAATGTGCCCGTCGCGTAAAAATTCTAGGTCCGCCTCTGCTACCACCATCTTAACAGCACCAAAGAGCTGCAGGCTTACAGTTATACAACATATATATAGCATCTACTTAAACCAAAATAAGACTAGTTTTATCTTTCAGCCCCTCTTATCATATGGGACCCAATTTCCATCTTTCTCCACTCACATTATGCTTCCAAATTTCCAAAAGACAAACTAAAGCAGTTCACTTTTCCTTCTTACATTCATCCAAAACGGGTTACTTAGAAAAATCAATTAGCACGATAACTAACCAACAAAAGAAAAAGGAAACAAACCAGAGAAAGAGCTGAAACAAGGCGATTGCCAGCATTATTCATCTCATGAAAATCAAGAACCTGTAAGAGAAAAACAAAAAACACCAAAACAATACAACCCCACATAAGGAAATTGGTATCTTTTTAATAAAAGAGATTAAATGTATATACATGTAAATCAAGGATTGAACTAACCAGCCAGAGAGAGGGGTGTGAATGGAGAGTGTGGTGAATCCAAGGGCTGACAAATAGAAGAGTGATGAGTTCTCTTTGGGGGAGCCTGGTACTCACTATTTTCATCACTTTTGGCACTGTTTCTTTGTTCCAAATCGCTTCTGCTGTCACCTTTTCCTCCATTGCGCGGCTGGACTGACAATGGCTCTTTCTGCATTCTTCTCCATTTTTAGTCCTTTTGTCATTTAAGGAATGGGTCTCCTTGAAATTTTGATGTTGCGTAAAGCTCCTCTTATTTTTGAATAATAGTAGAAACACCCATGTCAACTAGACATGTCAATTGGGCCGGGCCGACCCATAAATCGACCCACATAACCCATTAAAATTGAGCCTTTAATTGGCCCATGACCCACGAAACCCTTACTGGATCAACCGTTAATTTAAGAGGCCTGGGCCGGGCTATAATATTTTGACCCACTGAACCGGATCTGACCCGAATCGGTAGTTGACTCACAAGTCCACCGGCTCGGACCAACTCATATATATATATATAAACAAGTGATAAAAATTGAATGCAAACATTGAAGAAAGAATATAGTATCAGACTTCTCAAAATGGTCGAATTTCATATGTTTTACACTATTAGTTACAAAAATAGTTGAATTTCATATGTTTCTCAAGTTTTAATGTTAATAAAGTACGATTTTTCTTTCATTTTTATCTTAACTGGCTTCAAGGACATGTAGTTATTTCAAGTTCATATATATGTATCAAGTTTGAAATTTTTATTATCTATTAGTTTTTAACTTTTTAAATTTAATTGGATTCGGCCCGATAGGGCCCGAGCTAAGGGATTACGGGTCACAGGTCACGAGTCGGATCAACATGTTTTGATTAATGGGTCAAATCCTGACCGGCCCCTATAAGAAAGTGAACCGCCCGGTCCGGTCAAGGACCCGGGGGCCAAGAAGCAACAGGTTTGGGTCCAGGTCGACCCATTTAATGGTCTAATGTCAACAGCTTTTTTTAAAATTATACCACGTCACAACTCACTAAGGCCTAATTTATTTGCACTTAATGGAGATCTAAATCTTATTGCGCGTTTGACATAAAATTGTAAAATTCAAAAAAAAAAAAAATCAAGTGAAAATAGTATTTGAAAATTAGAGTTATGTTTGGACATAAATATAATTTTGGGTTGTTATTGAAGCTTTGTGAGTGCTATGAGTGAAAATTTTAAAAGACAGCTTTTTGGAGTTTATTCCAAAAGGCAAAATACATAACTGGGCCCTTAAACTTGGCCCTTTTTGTCACTTGGACACCTAAACATAGGGTTGTTCCTATCACGCACTCAAATTAAACCCATATGTGCCAGTTAAACACTGTCGAGGGAAAGAGCGCGTGAACATGAGAAAAACTTGTTGATTTTTTATTATTATTATTATTATACTCCATATTATGATTATTTTATATATCTTAATATGTTATTCTTAAAGCTATAACTTTTATCCACGTTCTTCTATTTCTCTTATTCTTCCCCTTAGACAGAACCTGTCAATTTTTTCTCTTAATTTGTTGCCCTTTTTTGCATATAAAGCTCGCTCCTTTGAAGCTCTCTTGAATTGGGCCTCATCTTCTTCATATCTTGAAGTGTTTGTGGCTAATCCTTTGAAGGTCACTTATTGACGTGGGTATTAGCTTCTCCACTCACTCATAATGTCGAACAAATCGAAATCACCTTCTTTAAGAGGAGTTTCTTGTTATTGTGGGACTGATGTCGAATTATTATTTCATGGACTCCATGTCGTCATGTTTTTCTTGGCAAAATCGAAGGCAAAGTTGCTTGCAATTTTTTCAGGTGTTTTGACAATGAAATTCTTAAGAAACCTAAGAGGGTAATTTCTGGTTTATTGAGCAGAGTAAAAAAGTTTGAAGAAGAGAGGGATCAGGTTGGGATAATCGGGTTTTCCATGTTATGAAATTAGCTTCAATTTGTTTTGGGGGTTATATTTATTAAGTGAAAGGTTTTAATTATATCGAACAATTTGTTGTTAAATTTAGGGTGTTAAGAGGCAACTATAATACACACACTTAATTTTTTAAAAGTTTTTCGCGGACAATTTAAATAGTGTTTAATTGACACAGATAGGGTTTAGTTGGAGTGCTTGGCATAAACAACCCTATGTTTAGGTGTCCAAATGACAAAAAAGGCCAAATTTAAGGGCCCACTTATGTATTCTGTCATTCCAAAAATTCCAAAAATTCCAAAATTCATCTTCAAGTAAAAATTGGAAATTTTATGGCCAAACACTAATTGCGAAAAAATAAAATAAAATAAAAAGTGAAAAAATTCTTATGTCCAAGCAGACTCTTAATCACTCAGAATTCAGTCACTAAATGCATTTGTTTTTTAATCTGAATCTTGATCATTCATATTTTAACCATTAAGTGTGATGACCTACGGAGACTTTCAAAACCTCATTTTATTACAAAAAGAAAAAGAGATTTGCGCGAGATCAACTATCTATCACCTATCCATTCCAAAGATAGAAGAAGTTTGAACTCTTGTTAAGCATTAAGAAAATCAAAATACAAATAACATCAACTAATTACAGGTAGACTTAAAACTCTTGACATACAAAAAAAAACCTTTTTGGCAAGACAAGATTGCACAATATTGCCGCCAAGCCGAGATCGTTTTCCTAGGGTTTTGGAATCGTGATAATGGGCGAGAAGCACTGGAGAAAACCGTCCCTGCGATTTCAGCAACAGCAGATTGGCGTACTTTACTGTCGAACTGATTCAACTAAGCTGTGTCTTTTCTGTGACCAGCACGTTCATTCATCTAACGCCTTCTCCAAGAAAAAAATACACCTCCGATCTCAGATCTGTGACAACTGTGGCTCCGAGCCTGTCTCCATGCGTTGCGCCGCCGACGACCTCGTACTCTGCCAAGAATGCGATTGGGATGCTCACGGCAGTTGTGCACACGATCAGACCCATGTTGAAGGCTTCTCTGGATGTCCTTGTGCTTCTGAGCTTGCTACAGCTAGGGGTTTAGATATTGAGACCAAGAAACCACCAACACCTACTTATTTGCAGCCCACTTGGAATGGTTTCTTAGAGCGTCATGATTCAAAAGATAGTGACCGCATGGTGCAAGGGAATATTTTCTCGACCGGAAATTCCCATGTTCAAAACACCAGATATGGGATTTCAATCTGGGACAGTTGAGGAGCCATGAATAGTCAAGCTCAGTGGAAGCCGACTACAGTGAGAGCGACATGGCTTACATGATGAAAAAATATGGTGAACTCATAAAAAGAACATCATAAGCAACTTCAAAAGTATTAGAACTCTCAGGCATTAACTGCTCAGTTGCCCATGAAGATATGACAGCTTTCCGTTTGCCTTGGGCTAGATTGAGATGAGCAGAGATGAATTTGTAAAGGAAAGGCAAAATTTGAGTGTGGAGTTAGCCGGATTGAGGTAAGTGTTTTGCCTAACTTTGTTGAGGAAATCTTTTCTCCTATTTTTCATTGTTTGCTATATGCGGGGGTGATACATATATGAGGTGACGAACATACATATATGTCAGGGTTTATCATGCTCCGGGTAGATGACGTTGTAATTATGTTTTGTATAATTATGTAATTTCCTTGCTTCGTTTGATTTACATATATTAAGAATGTAGTATAAAATGTTAGAAACAAAGACCTAGCCTAAGATAACTTGATCAAATTTGATAGAATTCTAGGAATACATTATGTGTCTAGTTTGGTCATCTCTATGCGTGATCACTACTACATTGCTGTGACCGATATTTTATTTAGATACTGAATTCTATACCTGTGTTGCTAATAGATGAGGGAAAAAGTATTGATATTGTGAGATAGAAGTAGGATGTAGTATGTAGATCCCTGTAGAGGCAACTCATGTATACTATTTGAAATAATTTGAAGACAAACATAAGCTTTCATCTTTTTGGCGTTTTTGGTAAGTGCGCTACATGAATATATGTTGCAACAATTATTTATCAAATCAAAAATATTAAAACGTATTACTTGAGATGTGTCCTAACATCTCTTGGTTTTCCTTGAAATTTTGATAATAAAACTAATACATTATTTTTCGTGAAAACATATTGGCCATACCTCTTAGGCTTACTTGAATTATATGGTTCTTGAGGGTTAACATTATTGGCTTGTAAAGCAGTGATTGAGAACTTTGTTTGAAAATATTCGTTGAACATTCTCCTCGATATTATATATATATACTTTCTGTCTTGCCATTTTATTGATATTTATATGCTTTGTGAGGAAGAGTGTAAAGCACGACGGGCGATGTCGTGCCATTGTTTATATTCGTTAGCATGTGAGGAAGAGTGTAAAGCGCGAAGGGTGATGCCGTATCATTGCTTATATTCATTATCATGTGAGGAAAAGTGTAAAGCACGAAGGGTGATATCGTGCCATTGTTTATATTCATTATCATGTGAGGAAGAGTGTAAAGCGCGAAGGGTGATGCCGTGACATTGTTTATATTCATTATCATGTGAGGAAGAGTGTAATGCGCGAAGGGTGATGCCGTGCCAATATTTATTTTCGTTATCATGTGAGAAAGAGTGTAAAGCGCGAAGGGTGATGTCGTGCCATTGTTTTTATTCATTATCATGTGAGGAAGAGTGTAAAGCGTGAAGGGTGATGCCGTGCTATTATTATTCATTATCATGTGAGGAAGAGAGTAAAGCGTGAAGGGTGATGTCGTGCCATTGTTTATATTCATTATCATGTGAGGAAGAGTGTAAAGCACGAAGGGTGATGTCGTGCCATTGTTTATATTTATTATCATGTAAGGAAGAGCGTAAAGCACGAAGGGTGATGCGGTGCCATATTATTGAGAGTAAAAGCACGAAGGGTGATACCTTGCCATTTCATTTATATTGTCATGATTTTAATATTGTGAGGCTATGGCACGAAGTGTGTTTCCGTGCAGGTGAGGATGAGGGACATGCATTATGATGTGATATATGTTTTTCGTGTATACATTTCCATCTTTACCTTGAGTTGTCATTGTCGCCATTATATATTTTGTGTGATATGTTGTTATTGTCCCGTACTTTACCTCTATCTCAATTGTTGTTGTGTTGTCCATGTCTTTTTTACTTGCTTAACTTGCATATGCCATGCCTATTTTCTGCTTTTATAGTTATACTCATGTTATATCTACTCTGTTGCACCTTAGTGTAAGCCTTCCACTATGCTAGTCCTTCATGTCCTTACTTGTTAACTTGTGAAGATCACGTGTTTTCTTCTTGCTTGCTATGTTTGTACTTAAGCCTCATCACGCTAGTTAATTGAAATTATAACCGTTTTTCTTCTTCTAATTGTGGTCATTACCTTAGTGCTCTCTGCTTAGTCTGTTACTGATGTTCTTTTGTACATTTTTGTTTATTATTACTGCTTGCATATTCCCTTCCTTGTCATTCCTATTGTCGGTATATCTATCATTTGGTTGGTACTGTTTTACGCATATATGGTGAGGATGAGATAAATGCACGAAGGATATTGTCGTGCCGTTAGACTTGATGTCTTGAGTACTTTATCACTCTATGAAAGTATATGAGGTGATTGTAGTGGTTCAGGGGCTTTCGTTCTCAGGAAAGAGCGGGTAGAAACTATTAAATTGTGATTCTTCCTGATACTCTTTTATTTCCTGTTACAGTCGCATTGTGTACTCTATTATATTATTCTGTCTTCTAGTCCCATTGCTAGCTTACATTATAGTGTTTATTAATGAGTATCTTTTAACTAAAAATCTCGTCACAACTTAGACGGGGTTAGTCAAGATACTTACCAGTACATGGGGTCAGTTGTACTGATACTGCACTTTTGCACACTCTGTGCAAACTATTGAAGCGGAGCTGCTAAAGAAGTTGGGGCGGACCCTGAAGATGTTTGTGCATTCTGTATAGAAGCTGTCATTTGTCCTTGGTAGTTTTAGACATTATTAATCTGTTCATGTAGTTTTCAAACAGAATGTGTATTTATTCATACTAGCTTTGTATATTCTAAATTTTAGAAGCTCATGAGTCGTACTACCAGTTCTTGGGTAAATTTGTACAAGTACAGATAAATCCTAATTTAATTTTTTGATAAGTTTATTTGGGCGTTTCTTTTATTAATTGGCTTACCTAGCGTGTCAAGTTAGGTCTCATCATGACTTGTAATTTTTGGGTCGTGACGTTAAGTCTGATTTTTTTAAAAATTTTACAACCACTTAATGGGTCTGAATAGATCATAATTATTTAGATATATAAAAAGTCTTAATATCATCATGCTGTTATACATTCAAAAATTTATATAAAAAATATTTTACTGTTACTCCTACACTTCCACCACTAATCATCATCACCATCGATCTCGCTCCACTCTCCCCCCTCCCCCCCCAATCATTATACACTATCATCACCACTATACAGAGGCGGATGTAGAGTGGCAACCGTGGGTTCAATTGAATCCGGTATTTTTGGGGCAAAGCATAAATTTATGTTTAAATTTACAAAAATTATAATAAATAGTAGGTTTGAACCTATAATTTAAAAATATAATATTTTCATGGCCAAAAACTTCGGGGTTGAACCCATAGAGCTTATATCCTGCATCCACCTCTACCAACATACACTATCCATTACCACCATCCACAGTCATAACTACCACCTCTATCAAGCATGAACATCAGTTGCCACTACCAACGGACATCATTTTCAACCATCATCACCAACCACCATTACCACAACAATCACTCATCACCACAAATACCATTATATTTCACATATCACTATTATTAATCACCAACATTGTTAACTATTACAGTCATCCACCATCACCACCCATAATCACGTCTATCAACCAACACCAACACTAGCCACAACCTACTTGGCACCCAACACTATCATTTTTAATCATCATCACCACCAACCACCATATAATTTTTTTTAAATAATTTAATAATAGTACTATTTAATTTGAATTTATACTTATTAATTTTGAAATAAATACAAATTTTACACATACAGATGTAGAGAAAATAAGCCGTCTTAATTATTTAGTATCTATATCTTTATACAATATTTTAATATTTAGATTCAGACTTGTATTAGAGTTTAACTTGGCAGGTAACTAATACTTGAAAGAAATTGTCCCTTCAGGTGCATATATGATTTTTTTTTGTTAAAAGAAAAAGAAAAGAGCAGGAATGAAGTTTTTTGGACAGATGAAAATGGTTTTACTTCTAGCATTCTAATAAAATGTTTAAAAACGAAAACAAATCAGTCACCTATTGCTTTCTCATTAAAAACATATTTTCATAAATTTCATCAACATAACATTGCACTATATAATTAAATGTATTTGCCCAAAAGTTAATTTAAAAAGAAAAATGAAGCTGAATGGATACAAAGTGTTTAAATAATTGATTAAAAGTAATTTAAAATTGATATATAATTAATTAACTGATAATTAAACAATGGATTTGGGACTATTAGACAGTGGCAGAGCCAAAATTTTTATTAAGGAATACAAAATATAAGAAGTAAATAAATAAAGAAGCCAAGATATTTAACATTTATTATATACACATAAAAATAAGTTTAATCTTGTATATACTATTGAGATTTTCTAAGATATTTTTTGAGATTTTCTCTTCTTATATCTCTACAAAGATCTTTTATATTATTTGATTTCTTTTTACTTAGTTAAGAGATTGTTCAGTTGTAAGATATTTTTTTTCCTAGTTTTATTAGCTTCACTATATTATTAACGGAAAAGGGCCTAAAAGCTATCTCTATAGTTTGCTAAATAGTTTACAAATACCCTTTGTCCATCTATCTGTCCGAAAAACACACGACGTCAATTATATTAACAAAAATACCCTCACGTTTAATGTCGTAATTGGTGGGTCTTTTATTTAATGGCGTGACGATTTTTAACTGGGCCTTGTGGCATTATTGACCAAGAATCAAACCTGGGTCTCATTTTTGCCCATTTACCTGGTCTGCCCATATGGTTTGTTACCCGGGTAAAAAAAAGTGCTCTGTTTCCCCATTTTCTTCTTCTAGTCTTGAAATGAAAATTAACAACAATGATAGCTTCCTCCAATTCACTCTCCATATTTATTATCTTCACTTCACTTCTTTCATTTCTCACTTCACAAACTACTTTCCCACCAGCACCAATACCGATGAGATCCCTCTTCTCTCTCTTCCCTTCAATCCCTCACTTTCCTCCAAAATCCCTATTCTCCCCTTCCATCTCCCGTTACACTACAAGTTCAACTGTTGATTTCTATTTTTTAATAAATAACATTAAAATATTCGGGTTTGTTAATGGGATTGAAACTGCTATCCAGATTGTAAGGCCCCGTAAAATTTTACTAAAACCCGAGATTTGGTTATGCCGAGGTAGGCTAATGTGTTTGATGATTGTCGAAATTCTTCGTAGCAAGCAAGTTCACCGCGGTAGAGACTTTTTGGGTTGTGCAGTGCGTCACGAGGTTGAAGGAAGAATTGTCACGCCCCGAAATCCCACCATCGGGCCGTGATGGCGTATAACGTTGAACCCGCTAGACAAGCCAACGTATATAAATGGACTAGCATATTAACACAACTTTACCAGGATAAACTAAACAGTTCACAGTTTAGCAGCGAAAATAAATAGGGCTCCAAGCTAAATAAGGACAGCATAGTACAACAAAGTGTAAACCTTCCCAAAACCTGGAGTCACAAACTCACGAACTGTCTAAGAGTGCTAAATACAAGTCTGAAAGGAAATACATGTCTACCTTTGAAACTAAAGGAAAAACAAGACAAAATCGAAGACAAAGGGATGGAAGAGACACCAAGGCTCACGAACGTCAGCGGGTCTACCTTGAAGCCTCTATGAGCTGGAAGACACTCCCACTAATGATGTCCTTCGGGTCCGGCTGCGTAATCTGCACAACATAAAGAAGTGCAGGTGTAGCATCAGTACAACCGACCCCATGTAGTGAGTAAGTGCCTAGTCTAACCTCGGCGAAGTAGTGACGAGGCTAGAACCAGACTACCAAACAAACCTGTGCAGTTCAAATAAATAGATATACATATACACAACGGATAAGAAACATAGGGAGGAAACAATGAATAAAGGAAGGGGGACATGCTATGGGGAGATAACAGTTTCATATAAGATAATCTCAATAAGGAAAAGGAACAACAAGCTAGCATATCAATAAGGACAAGAAATCACAAACTTGCACGGCATCACCCTTCGTGTTTCTACTCTCGTCCTCACTATGCAATTANGTAATCAATTTAAATCATGGCACGACATCACCCTTCGTGCTTTTACTCTCGTCCTCACTATGCAATGTATAATGTAATCAATGTAAATCATGGTACGGCATCACCCTTCGTGCTTTTACTCTCTTTCCTCACTGTATAATCAATGAATATGGTACGAAATGGTGCATCGTACGGCACGGCATCACCCTTCGTGCTTTGCACTATTTCCTCACAATATCAAATAATGCAAGGCATCAACCTTCGTGCTTTAACACTCTTCCTCACCCAAACAGCAATCACAAACAAGGGCAAG